>JAHWXV010423653.1:0-22840 GCA_024586415.1 Phrixothrix hirtus
TGTTACGAATTGAATTTCGTACCTTTTATTTTTGCACATGATTGTACATTTCACTTTGGTTTTGTTACCTTTATTGTTATTCAGAAATTCTTTCTGGTCTACATTCTAAATTATTCTCTTTTTAAATTCATTAAGTTCCCTGAGTCCGTCCCTGTAATATTATTTTCAGGAAATATAAATTCCGTTTAGCTTTAGAAAACGCATATTAGATTGACGAATTTAATTTTGTATGATCCCATGTAAATTCACATTTTAAATTATTTAACTTCATTTTTGCATATAAAGAGGGCGTTGTAATGCTCATTTTTAAGCGCAGGCGTGGATTTTTGAGAGCAAGGCATGCTGGTTGTCGCCATTTTTTGGTAAAAGGAAGAAAGTATGATATTTCACTTAGATTTATTAAAGTTACTTTGTCGAATAATCTTACACATTGGTGTGCTATGTTAATTTGTTTAATAATTATTGGAAAGTCCATCTTAGTTTAGTTGGATTTTCGATCGTTTGTGTCGAACCTAAGACGGTTTTTTGAGGAAGGTGCTCATAGTTTCTTCTGGTTATAGCCTTCGGCCTGTAAAGTTAATTACATTCCTTATAAATTTTTTTGGAAGGCGTTCATAAAATTCCATATCAGGGATGTTGCAACGACTTTGGTAATTTTCTAACGGCGAAAATTAGAGGCATCAGTAGCTGCAGGTCAAACAGATAAGTGAGTACTTTTATACCTATGTCCCGTTAAGTTTGGTTATCACAGAATAGTTAAAGGAAGTTTAATTTTGCATATAATTAAAATCATTACGATAAAACTAGTTGGAGTGTTGATAAATTTACTTCTTGTTCATTTGCTAAATTATAAATATACATTCATAGCTAAGAACCATTTATGAATTTTATAAGTAAGAAACACTAACACCTGCTTAAGATTTTTTTTATGATTACTTGTAAGGTGAACTATATTAAATTTGTTTGTTAACAAAAAGATTTTTTTTTTCATCTGAGGTAAATGACATGAGCGAAGTCCACTATTTCAGGACCATCCCTACACAGAGGAAGGGTTTATTTATTCTACGAATGAGTTTAGTTTGGGCAACTGAAACAAAAAGATTTGTTAAATCCTATGTCAATTAGGAACTTCAATAATTATTGGCAATGAAGGAAAAAATCATAACAATAGGAGTGCAGTGGCTTTACCTTTATGAAGAATAAATAATTATGATAGTTTACTTATTTCCTCTTCCTTGTGGGAATAAAAATTAGAACAATATCAAAGGTCAAAAAATTAGTTCTGAAGCACCGAATTATTAAACTTAATTAAAATAACTAAAAAAAGGCGTAGAGTAATAAATCTGTTGTTCTGCAAGTTTCAGAGGACTTCTAGAACTATTTAGGTACGCGGCAAGTGTGATGTCTTGAATAAGATAACATTAACCGTAAGTAGTTTTTAATGTTGTCCGCTCTGCTGCAAAAATTAATAACTATTTGAAGGGTATACAGATTTATTATTTTACGCCTTTTTTAATTACACTATAAACATTACAAGCTACTATTTGATTATATAGCCTCTGCAGTTCGTGATAAATACTGAAGAAATGAAATCAGATTTGTCTAAAAACATCACAATGTTGTAACAATAACTTGATTTCCTCGTCAAAGTATTTTAGGCAGCCCTAAAAATCAGGCCGATATAAATAATGGCATATTGGAATAGCGCAATCTGCCAGTACTATTCCGTTGTGGTAATTTCATTGCCGCCATCCGCTCGACAAAAATATAAGTTTTCTAATTGTGTACCAAAACAGCAAAGGGCAACAATAAAAATCTGTACATAGTTTGCATACTGATAAATATTCTATTTAGGTACCCAATGAAGTTTCATAATAGCCTTCTTTTTAATACGGAATATATTACTTTAAAATATGGGTAACATTATTAATTAACGTTATTAAACGTCAATATCTCCAACTGGCGCAAAATTCCCTAAATCGCCTATACGAGGGTCGTTTTCTTAACTTGTACTCGTGTGATAAAAACATATCTTGTGAAATTTGTTTTATAATGTATTTTTGAGAAAATTATCAATTTAAAATGTTTACTAGGGGTATACTCATATCGAATAACGTCAGTAATCAATCACGTGAAAAGTTTCTCTAACTTGAATACCTCATATTGGCAAAATAACCTCAACCATTTTTAGAGTAACCAAACCTGCATGGGGCACTTTAGGTGAAATCACAAAATAAATCTATATCGGAGCGATAGAACCAATAATCACACATGGATCATCAATCTGGAAAGAAACATGAAGAAAAAACGCTAATGTAAGAAGTTACGAAGATTACACCAATCTCTCTCTCTACGCACTGACAAACATTAAACCAATAGACCTAAAGATCTAACAAACAGCTGATATAGACATGACAAAGTGTAACGAACAAATACCAGAGAATATACTGATTGAAAAACCAGACCGAAAAATTCAAAAAGCATCAAGAATAATGGACAAACCACACCCAGCCAAAGACATAAACTCACATTACACGAACATAAAAACAATTAAATATATCAAGAACTTTAAATATGTACAGACGGTACAAAAAACGGAAATGGTACAGGAGGGGATTACGTAATATATAAAAAAAAGGAAAAGTAATAACAATCAAACAAATCAAAATAGCAAAAGCATGCACAACGACACAAGCCGAAATGAACAACAATGAATAAGGTTTTACAATGGACAACTGACAATAATACTTAGGAACAGATAAATATAATAAGAAACCCACTGACCGGCTATAAAAATAACGATCTGGATAAACACAGACATAATTATAGACGTAATCCAAAAGAAATACATAAACATGACAAACGAAGGAAAAAATATAAAATTGATCTAGACAAAAACATGCACAAAACTGTAGGAAACATAAAAGCAAAAGAAGTAGCGAACAAAGCCATAAATAAGAAAACAGTAGTAGAATATGACGAGGCAGATATAACATCCGCTTAAAAAATCATTAACCAAGAATACAACAGAAAATGGAACAATGATAGATAAATTCTGAAACAGAAACAATATATTGATAATATCTACACACGACAAAACATTTATGACCCTATACAAGAGTTTTACACAACGCAAACGTTGCCAGAACACGGATACCTCAAAAAGTACTTAAACTTAAATATGGAACATATAATAATAGAATGTAAATTTACTAAAATAGAAAGAGAAGAATATATACGAAAAACAAAATTAATTGGACAACTCATAAAAGACCGAATAGCAAACAGGAGAAACATACAAACACTAAACGAATTCACGAGAAAATGTTTATATAAAATTAAAGACATTGATGACACAAACTAATATAAATGAAAACAAACAAACAATGATGTGGAAGGGTACCGTCAGGTGAAAATCTAATACCCCTTCTTCCAAAATATCAAAGGAAGAGTCTTATGGAGGTTTTTCCCCTCACACAGATAAAAAACAGCTTTGCAAATCAAGGTAAGCAAAGCGCACTCAAACAAAAATCAACAAACACAAATAAAGCAAATGCAAATAGATATCATCACACAATGAAAAATAAAAAACCTGAAAACACCGAGTTTTTTCACTACTTTATTTTACTTAGTGGTGTAATACCGTATTCGAACACTAACGTGAACCTGCATTGAATATGCTCTGAAATAACTATATTTAGATTCTTTAATACTGATTACATTAATCGTTGTTTCGGGTTTAATTTTAATTCAATGTTGAACTCTTTGGGTTAATAAATATGCAAAGAAAGACTACCGAACATTTACGAACTCTTAAAGTATCTATATTTTCATTGTTAATTTAAGAATTATGAAAAATATTTCCATTTAAAACAGATTTAATAGATAATGGTGGAAATCACATCACTGGCAATCCCTGTTTTCAGTATTTTTTAATTACAAAAGCTTAAATTGGCCGTAGTGAAATAACGATGAAATGGCGATGGCGAAACGAGAAATAGTACGGGCGGGATGTCCTAAATCTATTAAAAACTAGGGCAAAATATTTAAGAAATATTTTTATAGATAATAGCGTGAGACCAATTAAAAAGAACACACCCTAGTATAAACAGCAACGTGTTCTATAAATATAATTGTTGAAAGAATAATCTCTGCAAAAGTTGTAAGTACTTTAGATTTAAATGTCAGAATGTTTTAAGTATTTCGAATTTTGTATTGCCTGCTTTTGTTGTAGCTTCAATGAGTAAAAGAATCTAAATAAAACAAAATTATGTGTTGTAATAGCATTAATATCATTTTATCTAGGAATTTGTGTATTAGGTACAAGTTAACCTTGGTACTCTATCTCATAGTGAGTGTTGAGATGTCATGTACTTTGACAACTGACCTTGTTTGTTGAATTAAGCTAGCCAGTTCTTTGTAAATTACTTGGAGGTTAAGTAATATTTGTTCTGTCACGAATTGTTGTCGGGTGTAGTAGTTTTGAAGTTCAACTTTGATTAATAAAATGACAGGTCATTAAGATCAATGTCTGGCATCCGAGTTCTTCAAAAGTTTTAATTTCAACCAAACTTTGTTGTTAAATTTATTCTATGTGGTGCATTTTCTTAACAATTCAAATGGACAAAATTATAATAAATTATCAAACATTAATTAAAGGTTATAAATGTGAAAGGGTCACATAAAAAGTGTGTCGGTTGTCCTATGTATAAAATTGAATGTACGAGGTGTAATTTTTACGTAAGTACCGTTTTGATATTCTGCCACCGTGAGCGTTACTGCGGTTTTTCACGTTTGCGCGCTGTGCACCTACGTCCGTTGACAAGTCACAGGCACCATTACTGAAAGATTCGACCGTGTTTACATTTATTTGTAACTATTTAAAATGCCTCCGGTGGTCGAGAATCCCGTTGACTGTGAAATACGTGCTGTGATTCATTTTCTTAGCGTTAAAGGCATTAAATCGACCGAAATTCATCGCCAAATCGGTGAAGTGTATGGAGATAACATTATGAGTGAAGGCATGGTACGGAAATGGGTTAGATCTTTTAAAGATGGCTACACGAATGTTCACAATGAGGGACGAAGTGGACGACCTTCTGTCATTACTGGAGATTAGGTTCAGAAAGTTGACGAAAAAGTGAAAGACAACAGATGCTTCACGATTTTATTGCTATCTGATGAGTTTCCTCAAGTTTAAAGAAGTCTTCTCTATGAACTTGCAGGTAGACTTCCATGAGAACTGAATTCAAAAGCTGATTGTACGATACGATAGATGCCTCAATATTGATGGAGATTATGTAGAAAAGTAGACTAAGGCACAGGCTTTCATGTAAAAATAAAATTGTTAAGAAAAGTTTACTTGTTTTTTTTTATTTTAAAACGGTGTTTACTTAAAAAACACGCCTCGTAGTTCGTGAACGCTATTGATAAAGTTCTGAAAGTAATTTTACATCATTCAATTTTGAAACAATGCTGAAGGTGTTTATACGTAAAAACGAAATTTGTGGCGAATAGTGGTCTAAGCAGTTTAACAAAGTATCTTTCATAATTCCAAAATTTACAAAACGTCCCTGCTGCCTATTTTGCTGTCTGCTGTACATATTAAATAACTTTCCATTCCAGAAATTGTTTTTTATATAAGTCTTGTTAACACCAATGCTTTACTAGGCCCAGGCAAAAACGTTTGGCTTCAACAATTATAATAATTTTAAAATAAACGGTTAATAAAAGTACAATATAAAATTAGATTAATTGGAAGTATTTTTTGACTTAGTTAGGGTTACTTAAAATTCAATAATGCACCAAAAGGCGAAAGCGACCTCAAACGTAGGTAGAGTTACAGTTCTAATGACCAGCGACTTGTTTAGGGACAAACTCAATGAATTACTCATAGATATGGTTACATATAAATTATTAGATCACAATCGTACTGAGGTTATCCAAAATAGATACAATTCTCTCGTCATACAACTAGAACATAATCACTGTTTCACTAAATTGCAAGCTAGATCTTTGAGGGCATTTAATAACATTTCAGCCAAACTCTATGGTTTGTCGAAAGTACACAAATCCAATTTACCTCTTCGACCAATTGTATCTTGCATCGGAACTACAACAAAAACGCTAGCATTACGTCTTGCCAGCGGTTTAGCCATTTGCTTAAGTGATAGAACAAGAACACCTTCCAATTTGCTGAGGGCTACGCTGTGTTATCGTTAGATGTAGTCTCATTGTTCACCAACTCTAGTTTGCCATGATTTTACAGAATATAGATATGTTTTGGCCAAAAAAATTCAACCACTAACTTACCTTAATTTGATTAGTTTCAAAAAATATTTGTCATTTATTTTTAACAATTTTATTTTCATATTTAATAGTAATTTTTACAAACCAAAAGATGGAACGCCGATGGGCTCATGTTTAAACCCAATTATTGCCATTACTGTAATGGACCATCTACTCGAAACAGTTGTGCTACGAATACCGAATGACTGTTTTCATCTTTAAATACGCAGATGACTTAATTTTAAGCCTGCATAACTCCGACGTTAATTCCGTCGGTGATATGTTTAATAGTTATCACAAAAAAATAAAATTTACCATTGAACTTGAAAACTACCGTTCTATACCTTTTTAGACACATTAATTAATATCAATAGTCAAAATCAAATAATAATAGACTGGTTTCAGATCATCTGGTCATTCATAAATGTAACATCATTCTTTGTCTAAAAAATAGAATAAATAAAATATGTGATCCCTCTTTGTTAGATCAAAATCTTCCAGATTAAAAGATAAAACTCCCGATGATTACAAATCGGGATTAATCTATAAAATAAATTGTTTAAATTGTAATTGTTGCTTAAAAAACACAAAAGTCAGCACTTAAAAGATATTCGAAAGAATAAGGATAACACAGCTCTAGCCAAACATTCGCTGGAAACTTGTTATTCTTTTAATTTTGCCAATATTAGGATCCTCTATCACGAGATTCGGAAACCAAAGCTAAATTTTCTTGAAATATACCATGTCAATAAAATAGATAATACCGTTAATTATAATACTGACTCAGAAAATCTCAGCAACATTTATAATTTTCTACTGAAAACTGATAAAGAGAAATAATCGATACCTTTTTTCAAAAAAAATTTTGTGTTTAAATTTTCGCGCTTCTTGGTCGACTTTTTCTTACTGTATCTTTTATATTTAGAAGGTAATATATCAAGGTCTTCTAGGATCATCCATAATTTTTGAGGAAAAGAAAATTATAAATAGAAATATCACCTAGCCCTTTTCTTAACAGTGATTAGTTAAGGTTAGTTAAGTAATAATCAAGTTTCAAGATTCATGATAGTTTCTTGGCAGTTTCAGGGACATTATTTTAGAATAAAATTATTAAATTCTTGTTATTCTCTGATGAAACCGGCAACTAAGAAAGGACCTCCTGCTATGATACTTAAATGTTTATTTGGCCAAAAGTAAGTTTTTATTTAGAAATGAGTTCCCTTCCTACTAAATTATAGTTCGTAGTGAGCGGGACGAAGATCGCCTTATGTCGTCACCGTACTACGGTCGTTACAAGCGATTGACATTTGGAACTGATAATGGACTTATGACGCTTGATTGTACATCATCATATAGTAACAAAAGTATACGAGAAGTATCTAACTTTTTGACTTGGGAAAACAGCAGTGGTTTGAAACTTCCAATCAATAAAAGAAAATATTATCTCAGCAATCTTCGCATTTTCCATCGAAATGATGCTCAGCTACATTAGGCAAAATATAACGTGACATGCCAAAATCTACGTTAACGCTATTCCGTCTATCTTGCTCTAGCCCAAGTCTTGTTTTTGTGATTTAGAACAGTTTCTTCAATGAGTTTGGTTAACGGGAGGGTTTCATGTTATGAAAGCACGTAAGGAAATCGGCAGGGAATAAATCGAATCAAAGTAAATAGTGACTTACCCCGTTGTATGTAAAGTAAACATCAACGGCAACCGAAATTTTCCAAGGATAAAGAGGTTACCGCACTTACTAATTGCTTAGTATTTTTTTTCGGTCGCATTTATATATTTCAAAAACTGCATCTGTGACTTAAATCACTTTGAGCTCTATTTACGTAGCAAGCATGGAAGAATTTGCTACAGTACTGCATATGAAAAATTTAGTTTTGTGATACTTAGCAGTGACATTTACATTTAATTAAAATTCAAGTTTCTTATAAAGTCAATCGTCTACATCTACTCTACATGCTGAAACTCTAATAATTAATACAGTTACAACTTAAAAAGTAAGCACCTCATTAGATCAAAAAGTAAATATACTGAGCTATCCGAACTTACCATGCCGAAATTTAGAACTCAGCTGTATTCCCATAAATGTGTTGTAGTAGTAGTTTGGATTTCTTGTATTTATGGAAACCGATTATTCGATGAGTTAATATTGTGCTAAATGGGAACTGTTCCAGTTAAAGCTAGTTAGGCTTTAGCGATGCAAATGATGGTGCTTGTATCTTAAGTGTGTCTTTCTATTACACGCATTTATATTCACCAGAATATTGAACTTACATCCTACCAGGAAAGCTGCATTTATTCGAACAGATATGCGATATCATTCTGTAACATTCACAAGTCCCACTGATTTTAGAACTTAAACAGAAATCATTTTTGAAGAAATTTACATACGGTGGGTCGTGAAATATTCAATAATAAGCTTACACATGCGAATGGCTTCTTAAAACAAACAATAATTGTCAAAAAATATCAACCATTTATTCAGCCCATTCTATGAAATTTTGTCCGGATAACTTGAAATCGCAACCATACCGCCCTGCCAAATGAATTTTGTTTTACTCTCGCACTATAATTTTCATATCACACTGTGTTATCTATATCGTTGCACAATATATATCCTGCAGTTTTATGAATACATGCCCTTAAATATACCGCAAACTTTGTTGTAGCGTTCAGAAATTTTGAGATATCAATATGTATCTTACAGTGCACAGTAGTTTAAATCAATTCCATAGTACGAAAAAAACCAAAAAATCAGTTTTAAGTTTTTAACTATTTGATATATCTCCCAAATACGATGTTTCTTTTAGTCAGGTAAAAAACCTCTGGAATCTTGGTATTACTTATGCACACTTGCTAGTCGCGCTCTACGTTATAACCTTCTTATTCACTTTGTGTTTACAAATGAAATATTTTATGCATTAACAATGATGACGCAATCACAGACAGGTGCGTAACTTTTTATTTTCAATTTTTGAATTAAATTTCGTGATGTTAACGCGTTTGCTGTAAAACACTTCTACGATTACTTTTTCAACTATTTCAATTGACTTACAAGAAAATGCAGGGATTTGCAAGTGTAGAAAATAGGCTTTACTGTACTTGTTAACTAACATCCAAAATACAATGCGTAACTGTGCGATGCTCTAAACTATTGCCATTTCTTATGTAGGTTCATTCTGAGTAGTAACCCATTTGAATCCTTTTTGCATGTTGTACTCGTATAAAACTTTAAAGAAGTTGGACATTTTGCGCCACTTGCTTCAGGTTGTTCAAAACAGACTTAGCGTTGATGAAGATAGCGTTAAAATGGTTTTACCCAATTTTGTTAAAAATTTTGAGTGACGCTGGAAAAAATCTACCCGTAACACTCAACACTTTCGAGCAATAAATAGTGAGTGGTTAAATAAAACATTAGTTATTCCCCCCATTCGATTAATACAAGAAATGCCAAAAGAAACAAGAAAGCACGGCAGTCCCTCAAAAACGTTTGACGATTGTGGGTTACGAGGAAAATTATTGAAAACTAAGAAATTAGTGTATCAAACATCACTAAAAGAATTACCGTTTACGACTCACGCCCGGCTTCGAAGATCGTGTGATCGTTCGGCATCTACTATCCCTTATAATGTCACTTGTACAACATTAACGCGAGTAAAAAAAAAATAAAGAGGGTTATAAAAAATTAGCAAGTGACGAAATAGGGTTTCTTATACTTTAATTATTAATCGAAAATTAACGAAGAGACAATATTTTCTCATTCGAGCAAAAACTAAAACACGCAAAGTTTCAATTTGTCCAGCATAGAACAAGATCCGACATCCATTCATCTAACTAAAAAAATTGTAGAAATGAAACTTGAAAATCTGTTAAATATTACAACAACGAGAGCGTTTTCTCTGTAAGAAAACGTAATAAAAGTTTTAGCTAGAGTACCCAAAAATTTTAAAATGTTGTGCAAATGAGGATGTGATGGATGTTCCGGAGAAAGCTCATATAAGCAGAAATTCGTGGAGGATAGTGTTGATGACTACTCAATGTTTGTGTTGTCTTTTGTGCAATTGCAAGTATATGGTACGATGGTTCTAAGTGATGCCAAAAAAAGTATTTGGCAGAATACGCCTCCTTTTTCAACTCGATTATGACGTGAAATTAGGTTTATATTTGTAAAGGAATTAGCAGAAGTAATAAAAAGGAATTAGAAATGATTGAAAAGCTGGCGTCTACAAATATAAATGAGAGTACAATCGTAAACTATGGATTTTTATTTACAAATGTGAGTGGGAAAGTGTGTAATTCCATCACAGATAAACGCTCAACCCAAGTGTGTTATATATGTGACTCAAAGCCCACAGAAAGGAATGATATCAAAAAAGTATCTCCCAAACCACCAAGGGTAGAACATTAGCTCTTTGGATTATCTGTCTTGCATTCGTGGACACGATTTATAGAATATTATTTGCCTATTAGTTGTTGACTTGAAATCGAAACATACCAAGCGAGAGGAGATAACAAGAAAGTGATAGAAGGTAGAAAAAAACAAATAGTGGACAATCTGCAACGCGAGCTAGTAATTATGATTGATCAACCGAAACCTCGTTTCGGGTTCACTAACACGGCGAGAATGCTCTTTCGCTACTCAGAAACTACAGCCCGAATCACACGTTTAAGTTAAGGGCTACTAAGAAGATTTGGCATTATTCTGAAAACCTTATCAATCGGCTTTGACGTAAATGCAGAAAAATGCAACACTTATGCTACAGAAACGTTCCAACTGTACATAGTTAGCTACTCTTGGTAGTTCATGTGGACAAATATCCAAGCGAACTAATAATCAATGCCATTTTTCCAATTAGCCCGTTAAGCAAAGGAGCGCAGGAAGCTATAAATAAAAGATATTAAGTACGCAAGAGGGCATCACATAAGAAAAACATCCAGAATCTCAACCACTCCTTATTATCTTCGGACCCTATAATCCCTCATCATTTCTAATAAAGAGTATTACTTTATATCGGATGCTAATTAAACATACGGAAAAAATTCAAGGGGTAATTCCCTGGACTATTCTAAGAATATTTTGTCCTTTAATGATTTTTGAAAAGCCCTTTTGTTTCAAAGATACAGGGTGAGAAAGATTTTCGGCAATAACAACATTTTATTACCAAAAATTACATGTAAAGTCCCTTAATCTACAGTAACTGTTGAAAATGACTACCTCCAGCTATGATGCAAGAATCCAATCGTCTTCTCATTGACTGCCCAACTCTTTCAAAAACACCAGGGTCGTTTCTTATTGCATTACACCCAGATATTATTCGATTTCTTAAATATTTCACATTTTCCACTGAAGTAGAATAAACTAATGACTTTAGATGGCCCTATAGGGAATAATCCAGGAGGTTTAAGTTCGGGAATCGAGCAGGCCATAAGTGAGGTCCACCTCGACTAATCCAGCGATCTCCGTATGTTGCTGTTAAAAACTCACGAATAACGGCACTAAAATGCGCTGGTGCATCATCGCTGGATTGGTCGAAGTGCACCTCACCTATGGCCTGCTCGACGGACTTAAACTCCCTGGATTATTTTCCATGGGGCCATCTAAAGTCATTAGTTTATTCTACTTCAGTGGAAAATTTGTAAGATTTAAGAAATCGGATAATTGCTTGGTGTAATTCAATAAGAAACAATATTGGTGTTTTTGAAAGAGTTCGGCAGTCAATGAGGAGAGGATTGAATTCTTGCATTCTAGCTGGAAGTGGTCATTTTCAACAGTTATTGTAGATTAAGAAACTTTACATGTAATTTTTGATAATAAAATATTATTGTCAAAAATACTTCTCTCCCTGAATCTTCGTAACAAAGGGACTTTTCAAAAATCATGAAAGAACAAAATATTTTTAGAATAGTCCAGGGAATAACTATTTGAATTTTTGCCCTATGTTTAATTAACAACCTGTAGAAGAAAAGTTAACAGGAATATTTGCCTTTGTTGCAAGAATCAAGTTCCACATTGCAAGATGAAAGGCAAATCATGGACAACAGCAATGAGGATGATGACAGTGACTCAGCTCAGAGTACATAAATTTTAATTATGTTATTTTTGTTCTATTATGCATTAATTTTTAATTACATTATTTTGAATTATATTACTTTTATTTTATTATACATTATTTTTAATTCATTTTTCATACAATAAAAATTTTCAAAAACTAAACAAATGTTTCTCTAATAAGAAACCAAGATTTTTTATTAAAAAATAACATTTCAGACCGGATCTGGTTCTTGTTCAGACTTTTAAGTTCAGATTGCGAAACTTTGTTTTATGGAAAGTCTCGGACGGATAAAGTCTATTTCTAATAGACCAACACTCCAGACGTGACTTAAAATTTTTTTGATGGTTGCCCGCAAAACTGTTATGTATCTGATCCTTTTTACCGTTGATTGTCATATTAAAACTTTAAGTATTTTAAATTATTGTGTGCAACATTTGGACAGTGTTAAAATGTTAGTTCTCAATAAAAAAAATTCAATGCAGTCATAGCCATAACGTTTAGGGCATTTGACTGAAAAATTTGAAAATGTCTTTAAAAGGTTAAGCGTTTAAAAGAACAATTTGCACGGTCACGGGTTTGGGTCAAAATTTCATTCATTAATTTTTTATGAAGTTGTTCTAAACTTTTGAAGCACACTGTATAATATTTTTATAATAAAATGATTTATAAATTAAATGCAGTTAAAGGAATGAAACAAAATATATGTTTGCTTAGTTAAAAATGGAATAATTTTCGTATTACCTATGATTGTAACATTTTTCAAGAAGATGTTTTGTTTATTAATTGTTTTCTACAATTTAATGACTATTTCTTGAGAAATCATTAGTATTAACAAATACCCGATGCAGTTGCCTGTTCAAGTAATAGAAAAATTCGCCAATACTATGTAATTGATTTATATCGCGCTACGTTCTTGAGTTAGACCATTGTGTATTGCATATATCAGAATTGTGTCTCAAATTTGAAATATGAATGACGGGAAAGATGACTTTGTTTAAAACAATTTGAAGTATGTTATTTTAACAATATCTAAAAATTTCATAGGTACATTTTAAAAAATTTCGCTTGACTCTGGATTCGAAAACTGGACCTTTGGATTCTTATTCTAGCACGCTACTTTTGCGCTGCCAAGCTCATATCACGGCACAAGTCGATATCCTTCTTAAAATGTACCTATTTCTTAAAATCGCGATAGATATTTATGGACATTCTCTTCATCCACTAGTAAAGAGTTTTATGCTTTATGTGTGTCACTATGAAAAGCGTAGATGTGACATAGCGCATTTCTGAATAAAGGGTAAAGGTATCCACAATTTCTTATCGCAAGATTTTGTTTTAAAGCATTACTGTGATTTATAACTGTCAGTTTGTAAAATAATGAATTGGCTAAATTCATAACTCTAAAAGAAAGCGACCTTGAAAGCTTTACGTCAAAAAATTGACGGTTCTAGACATGAATGAAATCAATTGGTGTAATGATCCAAATAATCAAAAATGTTAACCAGAATTTTATGAGAAATTCTCACGACACTAACAAAATCTTGTTGAAATGTAACGTATAAAACTTATTGTGATATATAAGACGAGGATTAAACTATTGTCTAATTATGTGTGAGTACCATTCACATTAATGAGGCTGAAAACAACGTAATTATTGAGTTGTTATAATTGGTATTCGTCTGCTCGTAAAGTTTCAGATTTATTGGCAAGCAATCGATATGCAGACAACTTGATAGTGTTACTAAGATACCTGTAAGACGTCCAGGTATTCAAGTGTCGATAGTTTATTTGAATAGCAATTTAACGCATTATTTAATTATTAAATAGTTTAAAGTACCATGTTTAATTGTGTTGTATCCGTCTAAAGGAAATGTTGGAGAATTGATAACGACACAATGCAAAATTCTCTTCCCACTTTAGATCGTTATTTGTAATCTTTAAAGAAACGTTGCAAAGCACTTCAATCTTGCAGAATTCTATAAATTGTGGTTATTTGTTTATCTAAAATATTTTCAGACGTTCTTCCATTTTTAATTAGTGAGCTGCTTTAGGCTATTTTAAGTTAACAAAAAGATCCATTTAACAATCAAAGCGATTAACTACTAAATGAAGAAAGTGACTAATTTATTAAATAAACATCTAATGTAAATATTGAGAATGTAATTAAGACTGTCCTTATTTAACCAATTAATTATAGGTGTGACAAAGCTTGCCACCGCCAATGTTTCATGGGGATTCTTAGTATACAGGTGTATTCCAAGAGTTCTTTGCGTCTGCATATATAATGTTAGAAATTTCACAACATATTCCCACAATCTATCGTAAAAAATTACATAAGTATAGAATGCACACATTTCAACTATTAAATATTGCAAAGTGGCAAATCAATAATTTCAATGGCTATTAGGAGTTGATTGATGAAGTACAAGCATCGCAACAGCTCTTAGCTTTCGCCTTGCTTATTGAAAGCTACTTACGCACCGAGATCCATCAAATTAATACTCTCGTGGTGTTTCTAAAGTCAAATGTGTCATTAACATATATTGAAAACAGAGATGAGTACAACCATACACAGTACCGTTAGCTTTTTTCTGCACGCGCCCACTAATCTTCAAACTTGATTTTAGGAATGCTACAAAAAATATATTAATAATATTAAAACGGTTTCTGTTTTTAAATTAAAAAGTTTTCATTAGTATACATTAGCATGTTCCACTGATTGTAACTTAAATTTCCTTATAAAATAACTAATTTAAACAGAAATATCAACGCGCGGTCAAGCGCCGAACTCGCTCAATATTTGTAACGTAACTAGAACAAATTTCGGTACCTTCTATTAATTACAATAAATTGTGAGATTCTATAGAAAATTTTTCAGGTGAAATTTGCCACGACTAAAAAGTGTAACGCAACAATTATGATGATAAATATTCATTAACGACTGTACAGTAAGCGAACAAGGTGCATTGTTCCATTTGGTGCAGGAAACGCCGAATTCTCATGGCTCATTCACACACCTATTTAAATAATTTGAATTGTTCTTAAATTAACCATATATTAACATTAAAATAAAACAAAATTCAATTTAGTAAAAGAAATGATACCTAACGAACACCTTTTAAGTTAATTTATATTAAGCAAATAAAAAATTTTTATAATGAGCACAATTAAGGTAGCTTTCGGTGTGAAGTATCCCTTGAATCGTTAACATACTAATATTGTATTAAACAGTTAAATAGGCATATTACGTTGATCATTTAAAGTAAATACAGGGTCACTAAATAAGCGTTAACAATAATATGGGAGAATATGGTTTATTTATATTATATTGAAATGATCAAGGAATTCAGGAAAACATTTAATTTTGATGTAAGCATTTGAATTTATGACAAAATATCAACTCAATTCAATTTGGAAGGAAAATGAATCATCGCTAGTTTAATGTTAGTTTTTAGTTCGTCAAAAATTGTCAGACAGTAATTGCAACAGCATTTCAATAAATCTCCTCCAAGCCGAATAACGATTTATTGCCTCATAATAAATTTTGCAAAACTGTGCTTGTCACTGAAAGCAAATATCCCGATGTAAGATTAATATTTGCAACATATTCTTCAGGTGCCGAGTAAAGGCCGGCTTATACTTATCCGGTCAGACACGGAACGGTAGCGGTGCGCTTCCGTTCAGACAAACTTTATCATAAGGTTCTTGTGGAACTATTTATCCATGACTGAACGGAAACGTCACGTTAAATATAAATATTCCATAAGAATCCTTATGATAAAGTTTGTCTGAACGGAAACTCACCGCTACCGTTCCGTGTCTGACCGGATAGTATAAACCCGCCTTAAGTCAACAAGTTAAATTAGTAGTGGGATGAAAATTTTACAACCATCAGTATGAACAGCATTGAGTAGACTTGAGAATTACACCATCTCACGTCCAAATAGTTCAAGCTCCGAGTTGTGGCTAGTGAAATCCTTGTTGAAATGAAAAACAGCTAATATAATGTGCTTAGATCGTTTGCTTCCAGTGATGTGAGCGAGCATTTAAACCAGTTTTGTTTTTGAGCACACAAAATCCATATGTAATCTACGAATTTGGCGGAGCAGCTTCATACGTTAACGGGTGGTGTGCTGTTACTGCAACTGGTTTCATTGGCCTTTCCTTTTTCGTTCATTGTATTGTGAACGTTGCAAATTACGCACAAATCTTAAATTCGTATGCACATAACAACATTTCTTTGAATACTTTGTCCACAGTGAGCACTGACTCATTATGTCACTGCCGTTCGCAAATGCCTTTAGTCAATATTTCCACGTTGACTTCTTCCATGGTGTGTCTATTCTCCTAATTGATGCTCAAAAAACGATAACAGATAGTGAAGGATTACTCCAGAGAATATCTGCTATAGTTGAAATTTTCTACAGCATATGGAAGCTACATGTTGACGTTTTGAGACTTGCGTAGCAATAGGAGAAAACCAAGTACAAACCACATATCAAAAGTAACTATGAAGTTAAACGCTGCTAACTTTAAACGATATAACATATAGGAGAGAAAAAGCCTTTGCAACAAAACACAATTCAAAGACTTTAAATTAACTCAATAACCGAATAAGAAATGCTTCAACACAAAAACTTAAACGAACGCAACGTTTCAATTAAAATATCTGTCCTAGTTATCTAGTACAATGAAAGCAGTAAATTTAATTTGACAATTCAGAAGCACTTTGATACTTTATTGTGCCACCACAAATCTATTATAAAAATAATTACATAATAAAAGGTACTCCGATGTGTGTTAACATTGTTTTGAATAACTCTAGATAGCAAGTTTTTATTTTAAAAACTACAAGTGCTATTTTATTTGGAAACGTGAGGAGGAGCGTGTTGATATAAATGTAATTAGTATTAACATAGATGTATGTATGTTGTTTATTATGAGTACGAACCAGACTCTAGGATTAGCGGTAGCCTGAAAAAATCTTATTTAAATTTAATCTCTTCTAAAAAGTTTGGTAGTTCTGTAGCTTTATAGTTTTGTAGTACTATGTCACCAGCTACAGCTACTCGAACTAGTACGATTTTTTTATATTTTAAATTTTGGGATGGCATTAGATATTTGAGGCAATCACGCAATACTTTTTTGCGACTTTCTAAAGAAAAGAAATCAATAATTATCTCCACATCATATGTTAAGTGGAAGTATGCTTCCGGTGAAAAATGTCAGAACACTTTTTGAGTGGAATTGCTTAAAATGTTCTAAAATATAGAACAATCGCGTTTAAGCGACAAAATGTTTGTATCTCGATCTGTGTGTCTGTCTATGCCTTCGATATCTCTTGACAGTTTTGAAGTAACTGATTTAAATTTAACAGACGTTTGGTGCTCAAAAAAAGAAATATCCAGTCTTTTAGGCGAAATCCTTAGAGGCAAATGGGGGGATGAAATTGATAAATTCGGAAATTCAATAGTTTTATGACGAAAATTAATTGGGTACTAGAAAATATGCAAAAAGGTTTATATAAATATACACTGGCGAAAGAAAGTAACACATCTCTTACATTTTATTTGATTCATTTTTTCAAGAATAATTTTGATATTGAAAAGGCTTGCCATGTGATGTATTTTCATATGTTTTTATTCATCTTTCTTGTTGCTTTAACGTCAATAAATAAAAGAACTAATTTGGCAGTATTTTGACCACAACATACCTCAAGATTAAAATCATTCTGCTCTTTGTTTCGTATCATTTTTGGGCAAACAGTACGCAGTTGTAAAACATGGATACCAAGTGTTGAAAAAGCCCGGGGTGCAGTAAGCCTCACAGGAAGACTGCAGTCAACGTTACATCGCTAAGCGGCTTGCCGTGAATCAATCAACAATATCCAGGATTTTGACCCGACACCAGGAAACCCATGAATACCCAAGAAGACCATAGCAAAGCAGAAAACGATCCACAAATATTGTCTAAGATCGTTTATTGTTGTTGCAAATATTAAGGGATCGGTTCATTACGGTTCCGTTATTACAAAGCAGACTCGAAGCGACCTACAATGCCGGTATAAGCTCTGTTGCCATAAGACAACGATTACGGGGTTTTAATTTAGGAGGACCTGCACAATTATTCGCAGAATAGAGCCAGATTAATATTTGCTCAAGAACATATCAACTGATTGGGAGATGACTGAGGTAACGTTATGTTCAGTGAAGAATCGATGATGGACGAAGTATTTGCTAAATTAATTAAAGTACATTTTACAAGTTTACATATTTTTCATCTTAAAGCAAGTAAATTTCGAGATGAAATTGACTGAATTGGATCAAATTCAATTTATTACGTTTGGTTGTTTATAGAGTTTTTGTTTGAAGTTGTTCAAAGTTACTGACGGTAAGCGCACATTTTCTTTGTTTTAAATAGTTGCAAGTTATAGCGGGAGAATGTTGTGTAAGAGGGGAGAACGGGTATTAGTCTTTCTCTACCTACT
This sequence comes from Phrixothrix hirtus, assembly GCA_024586415.1. Taxonomy (NCBI): domain Eukaryota; kingdom Metazoa; phylum Arthropoda; class Insecta; order Coleoptera; family Phengodidae; genus Phrixothrix; species Phrixothrix hirtus. Next base: position 18,839 of record JAHWXV010423653.1, read on the forward strand.
TGATTGCACGGAAGTTCGTTTATAGTATTTAATCATCCAGATAAACTATGCAAAAACGTAGAGGAATGTTAGTGGAGTAAGTCGCCTGACACGTTATACATTCTTCTATTCTTTTGGTTTTCATTGGGGGGTGTCTTTTCAAAATTTAGTAATTACAGCATGCTAGGGAAGTCAATTGTTCTGGGTGGGGGTGTAGTTTAAATTTAGGTTCTGGGAGGAATCAATAATTGATGTCATTTTATTTTATTTAATAAAGAGTAAGGTGAAGGGAGCTTGGTTTCATGAGCTGAATTATATTATATCATATTATATTATATCATACAAATAGTTTAAAAGAATTGTGACCATTCTAAATGTGACATCTATTTCACTAGGCTAGAATATCTAACCGTGGGGTCATTACCTATTCGTTACGCAACTGTAATAATTAATGCAGGTCTCTTTTACATTACTTTCTTTAATTGCAGGAAGCAACATTGATTTATCTGACGATTATCATACTATCATACTTTGTTCAGTATCAATTACTGAGCTGTCCGAATATTCCAAATCCAAACAATTCTTATTTTATTTGGTTTACACACTTTTCGAAATATAAATTGCAGTTTTCTTAATTTGGGGTTTATTAAAAATTCTTTTGGCTTAAAACTATAACAACGTAATCTTTTCTAAATCAACTGTAGTTATAATGAATCTATTTTATGCATACGTATTAGAATAAATTCACTAGCAAAGCAAACGACTAGTATTTAGGTGGTATCACCATCTAAATATTTTTACATTGTTTTAAAATTAACTTATGATTGACTAGTAGATTGACTAATTATATAATTAGATTACAGTATCTCGTATTTTGTGTCATTATTATCAATAACATTTACCTAATCATCTTTAATCTGCAGTAAAATTCGAATTCTGCAAGCAAGAAACTTCTTATCGACCGACTCAGCAATCATCGGAAGCTACTCTCTCGACACTTGTGCTCTAATTATTCTGAGTGCCTCAAAACATCTACAACCAATCAAAGCGTCTACGTATTCTGTAATGTATAATTTATATTATTTTGTTTTGAACATAACTACAATTCTTTCTTACAAATAAATTATCTGTGATCGAAAATTTGTTAAAAGTTTCAATTATGTACCTTTTTAGAAAATTGCGTGTTATTTATTTATATACAAAAGCTTAATTATATCACGGTATGTCAAGCTCGCATATTATGTGTACATCAGTAATTGATTTTAATTATTTTCATCTAATTAAAGCGCCCGTAATTCATAATAGACAATAGCTTGTTTGCTTATACAAAAATTACACGACCTTTAGAGCTAGTTCGAAATACCCAATCCGTTTTTCTTATCACTTCTATTGGACAATTACAACATTTTGTAGACGGTCAGGTGAACGTTATTCTCAATGTAACATTGCTTGGGCTGTAATATTTGACGGAAGCTCTGTTATAGTGTGGGGAGGCATCACTTTAGAGGTTCGCACGGAGTTCGTGGATGCCAGCATAACAGCAGGTTCTTATATTACAGATATTTTGTAACCTCATGTAATGCCTTTTGCGCTTTTTATAGGAAATAGATTCATGCATGATAATACGAAATCAAGTAGCGCTAGACTTGTACAGCAATATCTTGCCGAAGTGCATATTGCAACAATACCGTGGCCAGGGAGAGGTCCCGATCTTAACCTGATTCAAAGCCTTTGGGATATGATGGATAGTGATTCAAAGCGCTTTTTCACCGTCCAATCAGTTAACAAGAACTTGGACAGCAATTACAATGAATTTGAGAAAATATTGAGAGTATGGGTTGTCGCTGTGAGAGAGTTATTGGAGCAAAAGAAGGAATTATCGGATAATAGAATTGATGGTTTCACTTTTGATATTTTCTATATTTTTACCTTCTTTTTTAATTTTTCTGTTTTAATTATTTAATTAGATGGAAAACTATCATAATTTTTCGGTAATTTTTTAAAAACAATTTTGAACGTAATTTCAACGAGTTTTTAAAAGTGATCCGTTAATTTCTTTCGCCAGTGCGTATCTGAAAATGATTGCTAAGAAAGTTGTCGATGTACAAACATGGCGAGAAAGCGATAACATCGAAACCATAGAAGACAAATTTCAGATTTAATACTCACTTAGTGTTCCATAATGTAAAGGGTTGACTTATTTGAAGACAAACCTCTGTCGGAAGAATGGGAATAATTGGGGGATAAACATCCAATTGACACCTTTTATATTAGATGATCCTATTTTGACGATAAAAACATGATCACTCCTAAATGTGGCAATGTGGCAGTATCGATTTCATTGACATTGACCTTTCAATTAATTAGAAATCGAAATAGCGGCTATGATTTAGATAATTAATAACGGTTAAATGAAAATCCCGGTTCCGAAGTTTTTCGAACACAAGACAATAGAAGCGAATTTGATATGTAAAAATGTTCTCTATTTTCCTAATTTGGAAGTCACTATGAACTGTAGGCTTTCTGGAATTAGAATGTAGAAGGACATTCTTATTAGGACACGTTGTAGATGTTGGACATGAGATCAATTGTTCAAGACCGTTACTGAAAACACTAAAAGAACCAGAAAGCTAACATAATGCTACACTAAACTGAAAATTAAGAACCGAGGTTTTATTTTTCCTAATTCTGTAAGTAATGAGAAAAGTCATGGATTCAACTCAAAATACAACTTGAGTTTTTATTGAGAATGTCCTTGTTGAGAGTTTTTAAGACGATAAAGTAGTTTTGGGCGAAATGTCTGCGCGTTTTTTTGTGCGCGTGCTTGTTTCTCTAGAAGAAATAAGCATACCACGATAAAAATTCATATTTGAGCATCAGTAGAAAATAAAGCGATTTTTGTTAAAATTGAAAAAAATGACGGCAGTTTATTGATTTCAAAAATCTAAAAACACTCGAATTTTGTTTATTTGCACGTACAGTCAAGCACGAGAAGTTCATGCATACTTCACAAGAAAACTTGCTTGACTGGTACTCAAAAGCATGGCAAGCGTAACCAGGCGTAAATTTAGTGTCCATTGTCCAACTGCATTTGGTCGGATAAACATATTTTATGTTGTAGGTTTTACAAAACAAAATAAAACTTTACAAAGATTTTATTCAATACATGTGGTATGCATTTTTCTAAAGAGTAAAATTAATTGATATACCCATAAAAGATATTTATTAAATTATTATGACCAAATAGTCAAGTATTGATTAATTTTGTCAGTAATTAATAAAAACGTTATTTATAATTATAAATATCCATAGTTAAACCTGCGCAAACAAATTTAAATCGTTAAAACAAACTAAAATCAAAATCTATTCTTTTTTGATCAGGTCATCTAATTTTTTGTTCCTGTTTTTTGTTTGTGTGCCATTTATATATGAAATAGAAAAGATCATAAATTATAGTCGGACCTGGCAATTTTATTACCGGCGGTTATACCATTGAGTATCATTTTTGTTACTAAGCTTTCAGATTATAAAACTTACTAAATTTTTCGGGACATTTTGCATTCCAAGTTCTATGTAATAAGCAAAACAGTTTAAAAATGTAAGTAAATATTAATAGCAATACAAGAGCGTGAATAATCATGCTTCAAGCATAATGTTTCAATATTTCTCAAATTGCGAGGGAATTGAATGTATCGTAAGTATTAATAAGTAGATACTTTCAATAATTAGTTTTACAGCTAAAAGCTAAAATCGGTCCTATATATTTTATTTCAACCACACATTTTGTTTATCGTTGAAACTAGCGAAAATAGCTGTATTAGAATACGTTAACAGTCAATTACGGTTTACATTTAAAAAAACAAAATTTCATGTTCTATACTACAAATAAACAGTGATATGTGAAATCTCTAAACTCAATCTTATTTGAATATTTATGGAAACTTTCACAGTTATTATTCATAATTAAAACAATTTTTGGTTTAAACTGTGTAACTTTAATAAAAATTAAACGTTTCGAAAACT
>JAHWXV010423660.1:0-13988 GCA_024586415.1 Phrixothrix hirtus
CACACCCGTACACGCAGGCACGCAAGCACGCATGCACGCACCCACGCACCTACACACACAAACACACACAAGCACACGTACGCACGAACGCACGCACGCATACATGCACACAAACACACACACATACGCACGCACGCACACGCGCACGCACTCACGCGCACACACGCTACACACATGCGGTCACACGCACACATACGCGCAAAGGTGCCCACACACTAACACATAGACGCACACACCTCCACACACACGCACACACCTACACGCACGCACTCACACGCACAAACGCACACACGCACGCATATGCACGCACACATACGCCCAAACACGCTCACACACTAACACACACACACGCACCCCACACTAACCCACACACACACACACACACACACACACACGCGCACACACACGCGCACGCACACACGCGAACTCGCGCACACGCACACACGCGCACACGCGCCTACGCCCCCTTGCGCGCACGCGCGCACGCGTACACGCGCACACGCGCATACGGGCACACGGGAATACGCGCGCACGCGTGTACACGCGCACGCGTAAGCACACGCACACACACGCACACGCACCCGCACACGCACCCGCACACGCACCCGCACACGCACCCGCACACGCACGCGCACACGCACACGCTCGCGTACACCACACGCACATGCACACGCACACGCACACACACACACACACACAGGTGTGTACACGTACAAAGACCAATTCTTATGAACATGTTTTTCAGATTCAATGGACCTGAAATCGTGTATTGCCGCTAAAAATTGGACATCGAAAATTTTGACCAAAAACATAGCTTTCTCTATACTATATTTCATATACATAAGAGAAAGTAAAAATTACTTTTTGCGGATTTAAAATATTTAAACTGATGAAAGAAGCAGATGACAAAATTATCATAAAAATCAAAATATCTCTGGAACCGTTAATTTTTTTGAATGGAGTATATTAACAAAAACGTTTTAGAAAGTTCTGTAGAATTAAAAAAAGGAAAAGTATACTAGTCTATTTAAAATAAGAGAGTTAGTATCGATTTCCGGTATAATCGGAAGTGATCGAAACTAAAAATATTTTATTTGAATGAGTTATACCATATACAAGTTTTTTTTTTAAATTTTAACCGAGAAGTTCAAAATATTGGAACGAACGGGTTACGTGAAAAACGTAGTATAATATGGGAGCAAGGAAAATTATAGGCTAATTTCAAATGTCAAGCCACGAGCGCTCGATGAAGTGACGTAAAAACTAGTGCACGAAGCGTACAATTTCGACTATTTTTAGCATTTGCTGTTATCGTAGCTTCATTCAAATGGCTATTTCCAAATTTAAACATTATAGAGCGTCGGTGACCAGACTGCTATCGTTTCAACAGTGTTAGTTATCAGGTCATTTCAACTCGAAAAATCTTGAATTGTTATAAGATTAAGTAGGTTAGCATATATCTTAATTGAAACAGGCATCTAGTTTTAATGCAACTATGTGGCAAGTTCAATAAATCACCTAAAAATGAAAAATAAAGTCAATATTATTTGTTAAAATACGTTCGTCCAGACATTCTCGTACCAATATACAAGAACATCTCCCAATTAGTTTGTTTTGGATAGCGACTTAAAATAAACAACTTGTATTAGTTTAGCTAGAATGGAAAAACGTGATTCGCGCGTTTCGATTAAACATTAAAGTACTGCGTAGAAAAACAATAACAGACGCCAAACAAAAACTTGGCAAATATTAGCTAGTCTCTGCTCAATCAACTAAAATGATTCACAAGTGACTTAATGATTTTTGTCGCGGTGGTACGAGCGTTCGCGATTCTGAGCGATCTGCAGGATAGAAGATAGATGCCCTTACATGAAAACTGCAACAAAGTACATGATATCATATTGGCAGATCTTAAAGTAGAGATTTATGAGGTTATGGAGGCTATAAACTTATAGATTGGTACAGTGGTTTCAATTAAACATGATAGTTTGGATATGAAAATGGTTTCTGCAAGATGGGTGCCGCGTTTATTAACAGTGAGTCAAAAACCAAAGTGTTCGGCAATTTCGGAGTATTGTTTAAAGCTGTGTAAGCGTAACACAACTGACTTTTTTGGCATACTTCTTACTATTGAGTGGACTAGAAGCTACCACTATACTTCAGAAACCAATAATCAATTAGAACAATGGATGGAAGCTGGTTCAAGTGCACTGAATAAGGCAGAATTAGTGCCAGCGACTGGTGAAGTCACGAAAACTATTTTTTTTTGGATGGTTGTGGAATCATTTCCTTTGATTTACCTTCCAAAAGGGAAACAATTATGAGAGAGTATTATTCGCCGTTGTTGAACCAGTTGAATAAAAAAATCAAAAAAAATCGGCCACATTTGGTAAAGAAAAAAATTTTATTTCACCACGATAATACACTAGCACATTCTTTAGCTACTGCAACTGCAGAAAATACCTGAATTATATTTCGAAATCTATTCACATACTCCATATTCACCTAACTTGACTTCTTATGTGTGACTTTTCCACATACACTACTCTCTACATATACCACCTGATTTAGTAGTTAGGGTAGCTGAAATTAGTTGACCGCGCAACCAAGCTCCGTAATCATTCTTCTAATTCAAGGATTTCAAAATTTGTTAGCTAAGAAAGCGACAAATTGGTCACTAAAATGAGGTGGTACAGCATCGCGCTGAAATTCCATTCTCCGACTATCCTATAGACGAGCTCCTCCCAATTCTTTCTTTTCTAAAAATCTCACCTATGTTCGACGTCAGATTACGTTGAAACGTTAATGGGCCGATGGTATTAAGAATGTCATAACAAATGTTTACCGAAAATCGATTTTGAGAATATAATACCGTCGTTTAATGATACCGATGTTTAATTCGCGAATATGTGACATGCTCTTTTCACTAATCTAGGCTCATTGATGAATAAAATACCTCAACAAAATTTTTGGTGTTCAGCTAGCCAGTGATAAAATTGGATGTGATTAAGACTACAGACAAAAATTGTGCAAGGTTCTCTATTCTTCCATTCGAGAGCACCCTGTATGATTAGATACCCTTCGTTTGCTTATTGATGAATTTACGTCCATTTTCTTGGCATCTAATAATAGCTTAAAATTACTCTAACTGTAACGAATAATTTTCGAATGTATATTCAAATGGAATTTTTGACTTAACGTGACTTGACCTGGCTGACATGTATTTAAAGTATTACTGTCTACTGGCGGAACACCCGGCATATGTAATCTAAGTGTTTATAAAAAAGTATAATACTTTTTTCATGGTCCCTTTTTAAAATTTTGTGAGGCAGCCGACAGATTATCCATTACACGACTGTTCATCATAATTATGAGGATTATTGTCAACTAATAGAAGAACACTCTGAACAGTTTCTTTTTCATTCTCAATTAAATTTTATATAATTTATATAAATTCTATGAAATTAAATATTTCTGTAAAACAAGTTAAATAAAACTTGTTTTACAGAAATATTATTAAATAAAACTAAATAATTCAATTTAGGCGAGCACTCCTATAGTTTACGAAAATTTGTTTTTGTACATAAGTAAGTCAGAATAATACAATAAAAAAAAGCATTACAAATATTCCATCTTTCTTTTAAATAGAACTTTTCAAAATTTCATTAATGAGTCAAACTGGAATATTTTTTTGGATTCTTGATACACTTTTTATCGCTACTATCTGGGTTTGTTTTGGTGAATAATCTATTTGAAGTAATCATATTTAACATAAATTATAATTGAAATTTCGTGCCTGATTAGTATTGTTTGATATGTATTCAATTTTTGATTCAATATTTAACTGAATCAACGTTCAGGATAAGTCAAGCACAAGTTGGTCTGAAATCTTTATTGCTATTATTTTAATGCCGATTATCTCTTTTTGAAAGAGATTTTGATGTAACATTATGCTTTTTGTTTAAATTAATTTCTAGAATAACTATTAATTCCATAAAATTTACTAATTATGATTAATTGTAATGATGTAGAAGTTGAACTTAAGTCATTACTTACATTCAGCTTTACTTCATAAATACAGGTTTGATTCAGTCTTATTTCGAATTTAGTTTCTGGTAAAATAAGAAATAGTAGAAGGTTATAAATAAATGTAAAGCATATACGCACAATCAGTTTGATTAATGAAATGCGAATTTACACGGGTTGTAATGTATTATAACATTTCCATACATCAAGACATGTGCTGCTTTGATGTGTTATGTACACCGCAGCGATAATTATCCACCAACACGGTATTAATTATTGTTATGAACGAGCATCAATAATTCAACACGATAGGGTATTACCCTCGTCAGTAAATACATATATCTGACTGTAACTTAGAATTTCTTAAATACTTGCAATTAATTAAGTTTTAAATTCAATAATTTGATATACATTATAAATAAAACACATATTAATGGGTAAGCTTATTTTACACTGAAGCAATTAATAAAAGCATTGAAGATAATACTCCCTTTGAAATCCGAACAAGGTAATCTGTTTTAATAATGACAATGAAAGTAAAATTTGTGCGAGATAAAAGCTCATGATTCTTAGCTTTGTCATTTGGAAAGTGGAAAATGCTTTAATTCTAAGAAGCAGAACTGGCGGTAGTGCCATCATTCATCATTCTCCAGGTGCTACTGCTGTTGGGATGCTGACGCTACGTAATAGGCTATTCTCTTCGACAATGCTACAATTCCCCCTTTGTATTAAAAAAAATGTCTCAAATTAGATTAAGTGTTCACTAAGGGCAGGTGATAATTTAGCAATATAATTTTAATACATATTTATGAGACGGTGACAGCCAAAAGTATATTCAGCCACTTGAGAGTTTATAAAGATTTTAACTGGTACTTTCCTTTTCCTGCTTTGAACCGAACAGATTCTGTCTCGCTTGATCTTATTGTATTTGTCTCTCGGTGCGGTGACTCTGAATGAGAGAACTAACTACAGGACGGCCTGGCTATTGTGCCTTAAAAGGATAGGAGGAGCACATACTTACATCTCGCTTTAACTGTTTGCTCTTAATAATGAAAGCGAGAAAGAAGTATACGTATTCGAACAAAGCAGTAGAGGTTCGGTTTAACTAAGCCCTTTCAGGTCGAGGTCGTTTTACATGAGAAAATATCGGTTGACATTTTTAAAAACGTCCAAAGTGGTACAATTCCTTTTAAGTAGTAAGTAAACATAATATAGAGATCGAACATGTATACTTAACTACGCAAATATACATTACAAGGAACTTTCAAGATGATTTTATAGTTCAACATTAATACTGACTTGCCTTCGATTCATATATATCCAAATCACGGCACTTGTTCTCGCATTTTCTGTTTTATGGTTTTGTTTCTTGCGCATGCTGCACCTCTTACTCGACATTATTGGCCGGTGGCAGCTGGTGTACCCTGTAGGCATCCGAATAATTTATATGCTGTAAGTTCATCTAAGATACTCAAGACTTACTAGGTCAACTAGATAGTACCAAAGCATTATAGATCTCGCACGACAGGCCGGAATCTGCGGTAGTGTAGTTAAATCCAATCTAACATATTACGGCAGCTTCCCGTCATTTTCTTGACACCCGAGCCACTAGCGTAGTCCTAAGCAGACACCGATCTCATTTGCTCGCCAGGGTATGTCATTATGAGAAATAGCAACGCTTAGGAATTTAATATTATATTAGCGCCAATATACGTGCGATTAGTACTAATCGAATAAAATAAATGGTTATATACGCTAGCCTACGTTATACAATTATCTATTCCAGGTAACAAAATACAAAACCTGTACCTTACCATTCAGATCAAAGCAACACAATGACAAAACTAACAATAACAATAAACCCAATTTTAAATCTTTGAGATGGCCTCGGTCATAGTTATACACAATAGACAAATAAGTTCTTTCAAGTTTAGTCCAGGGGATTTAAAGAAATCTAAAATTCGATCTATTGTTAAATTCCAACACATTTATCCTGATTTAACTCACAATATAGATTTATCCACCTATAAATAATTCAACTTTTAACTATAAACATGTTAGATAGGTTAAGCTATTAATATAATATTACCCCATGCCATAAATGTTGGGTATTTATAGTTTATAATCAAAACAATAGAAGACAACGCAAAATATGTGACGGTTGTAAATGAAAAAGATATATTTCAATCAATTTTAGGTATATAGTGGTATACAAAGTTTAGGATAAAATTTCAGAATATTTTTGGAATTAGATATCCTCATACGCATATCCATTATGCCAATTACTTTTTTATACATCCACAAGTTATACGACCCTATATTTATAAATAAGCTTTTAAAAAACCAAACATTATCCAACAGTTCATAAATATTGTTAATGGTTTGCTGATGCTCTTATTGTATGCCAGTAAATATTATAAGATCGCACCCTATCAATCTCTTTAAATCAGTTTAAATACTTTGTCGCCGTTGCGACTTACGCCCATAATAAGATTTATTCCATAAATGAAATCTATCCAGGCATCATATACAACGTAAATAGGCCCCTGCCAATAGAATTCTTTTTAACCCTATAAAGTTGTTTTTTACAATTGACAGTACTCATTAATTAGAACTTCTTGATATAATTAGGTTTTTTCTACAACTTCCGGTTAAACCGGAAACATACACAATTTTATTTTTTTTTAAATATAACACCCTTTATATTTTTGTATATTAGGATTTAGATCAGTTTGAGTTCCAATTACCCCTGTATTTGTATTTTTTTACTATTTGCTCCACCTAAAAAGTAAATTTTATTTTTCCATCTAGATGTCTACGAATGCCGTAAATTAATTCACGCAGTCTATTATCGCATAAAAAATACAATTTGCTAAATATTTTCATTATTAGATTATTTACAGACCTGCAAAACACCTGCCTAACGCATTTACGGGAGTAACACATTTTTCTAAATGGCAACATCGTAGTTCCTTATGACACACTTATGCTTGAAAATATAAACGTGGCATAAATATTATGTATCAGAAATAAAACAAAATTCAATTTTTTGCGGGAGCAATTTGTAAAAATTACAAAGAAGGGGTACTTGGAACTCAAACTGATCTAAATCGAAATATGCAAAAGTATATAATGTGTTCTATTTAAAAAAATAAAATTATGTGTTCCCGGTTCAACCGAAAGTCGTAGAAATCATGTCAACAAGATCGAATTTATAAATAGTGCTAATCGTACAAAATTCTAGAGGAAAGTGTCCGCAAATAACACCTACAACGCTTAGTTATGATTTATGATTCTTGGGCTCAAATGATGACGAAGCATCAAAAAAAGTTAAGTAGAATGTTTGTAGCTTTTGAGTTATAAGCCCTCGAAGATGATTAAAATTTTCTATGATTTTTTAGTTACTCTGGAACGGCTCGATTGATTTTAATGAAATTTGGTGCGCTGGCTTGTGATGTTACAGTGCTCATTTTTCTAAAATATAAATTTGACGAATAATTCATAACACAGGTTTTTATAGGTTAGATCGAACTTAAATTCAAATGATTTTATTTCAAAGTGCATATCTTTTATAAAAAAACTGATTATCTTCAAATGCTTAAACCCTCTTAGTTTTCAGCCAACATTAGCATGTTTATCATTTTTAAGGCAAAAAAGCAACGGACAGCTTTAATTAAGAAATGCTATACAATAACACATAAAAAGCGTGAACATTCTAAATTCATTAACCCCCTCCCTTATTTAATTCATTAAATGCACAAAATGAACACCATTGCACTCTATACAAGCATTAGCCTCACTTAATAAGGAGTTTCTTACACTTAGAAAAATGTTTGTAGTTTGCTGAATTTCGTTTGCCGCATTAATAGTTCCCTTTTGTGTGGCCTGTAGTGTGGTATATTTTTTTATTGCTCCCGAGAGATAAAAGTCGAAAAGAGTAATATTTGGAGACCAAAATGGCCATCATTCCCGCTGCCAATGCAACCGCCAACATAATTTTCATTTATATAATTTTTTTCTGAAGGGTTTCTAAAGAAATGTCGTATAACAAATCCGGTAGATAATTTTCTAAGAAATTCAAATAAAATTGACTGTTCAACCTATGTAGTAGTAAAACAAGGCCTGTTAAAAGGTCTCCAATAATACCAGCCCAAACATTATTTGAAATTGCCGTTGAAAAGAATTTGGTCGGATTTTTTAGGGTTTTCATCACTCCACGCATATAAGTTGTAAAAATTAGTAATACCGTTCCTTGTGAAGCATGACTCATCGGTAAATAGAATTTTTTCCAGGAAACCATTGTCTTCGATAAAACGATTGATCGGCTATTTGCGAAATTGCAGTCGAAGAACGTGATCCTCTTCTTGCAAATGTTAAATAGGCTGAAGATGACGAGGACGTAGCTGCTGCTCCTGTAATACTTTATGAACAGCACTTTTACCAATGCCAAATTGCCTTGCCATACTGCATGCATTTTCCTTTGGATTCTTCCTCAGTTTCAAGATTTATCTCAAGCGGATCGGAGTTTCTAGCACCTTTCTTAAATGCTTCCATGTCCCACAGTCTGCGATCCATCGCTGCAAAAGGTAGTGTGACGTGAAGTCCGCCTATTAAGAAAACTCTTAGAATAAAGTCTTACTACAGCCCTAAGATTTGTCTGAAACTCTATCAATATTATATCCATATCGGCATATTCGTTGAAGGAATATACCATTTCCATAAAAGCGCTAATTAACAAAAATTAAATAACGACAATTACACAACGAAAATTAGATAAGATGAAATAAAAGAGAACTCAAGGATAACAGCGGAATTAACCCTTCTGATTAAGAAACGTACACAATTGTAGATTTATTATCAAACTACTAAGTAAAATAGTGAAAATTTAGTTCATATCAATGCGATCAGTCACTCTAATTAATTCATTATGAAGAGTAAGGCATTTTAAGCATTTAAAGACAACTCTTTTTCTCAACAACAGTTGCGTGTAGGTTAAAAACGCAGCAGGCAATTTTTTTTTATAAAAGATGTACACTTTTAAATAGAATAATTGGAATTTAAAGATTCTACTGACAGTAAAAGTTCTAATAACGTTTCCAATTTGCTACATTACACCGGTGCAGTACGCGTCAGCTATTTTCCTTTTACAAAAAAATTACAATATTTTGCAACTTTCCTAGTTTTCACACAATCTTTTATAAATAGAAAACAATTAGTTGCTTTCTATTTATGCATATTAGCATGCACCAAAACCGTGCAGTGCATATAAATCGGAAACGCTGTTAGTCTCATAATGGCATCTAACATAAAAATCTGTATAATAAATTATAATTTTCCTAAAATATGACATTGATGAATAATTGTTCATGAAATTCAAATTTTAGAACACGATCACTTTTAACATTATAAATCAGCATACTAAATTCCATTAAAATCTGTTGAGCTGTTCTAGGGTAATTAAAAAATTAAGGTAAACTTTAGTCATCTTCGATGACACAACTGAAAAATAAGTAAACCTTCTACCTATCTTTTTTTCGATTCATTTTGCAACACTGATGTAGATTTTGCTGGATACTGATAAAAATTAAAAAGGGACGTGGTGACCAAGTGTTAAACTCCTATATTTGCCTCTTCATATGCTTGATTAAGTTGGATTACAATTAACTGCACACTTGGGTAATGCGGGCACGTCAACTAACCTCCAAAAAATTGTCTCCTAAGCTATATCTTATATGCCGGTGGTTATGTTCATGCACCCGTTACATCTTCCCGTTAAATTAATATGTTATACATAATTAATTAAACAACTATGGGAACGTTTTATATGTTTTCATAGTAGCCAGGTAACTTTAAGAGAAGCAACACGACAGTGCGTTTTCTAAGAGGTAGCTTTTTTTCATTAAAACAATACTTCACTAATGATAAGCGCGTAAAGAATATATCCTCGCTTTCCAGTTGTCAGATCAAAAATGAAGTTTAAGATTAAAGCTTGATTACTTTGTATGCAAAACGATTTGTTATACAAAACACAAATGAGAAGTGCTTATTTTCTCTCTACCAAAATAAACAGATATTTCCCAATTCTATCACTGTTAGGTTCATAATTTTCACCATCAACTTTTCTTTTGTATTAAAAATGATGGTTTGAATGATTTTGTTTGTAAAAACATGACACACATAGAAAACATGTTACGTGTGCCCTATTTATAAACACAGTTGCCTATGGTAATTTAATTACGAATGATTATTAGCTAGGTATATTCATTGGCCTAAAATAATAGTGGTAGACATGTCATTGTACAGTATTGAGTGCGCCGGTGGGACGAGGTTTCTAAATCAAAATACATGGTTGAATTCAGAAAGAAAAACTGAATTTTTGTAGCATCAATGCATCTTTAATGTTATGAAACAATTTTGAAACCTCAGTATAAATGCTGTTACTTCATTCTATTTTGTACTTGTTTAATTAGATGTAAACGTATGAATCAGTAGACACTAAATGATTATAAGCAACAAAATGCCGTAATTCTCGTTGTGTTCAATTTTTAAATACGGTCCTGTGCATGCACTTTAATAAATGAATAGTGGCCACAATATATATTTGCATTATTTAGATATAAATCCTTTCTTTATAAAGTACATGTTAACCGCTAGTTTACTCATTATATTACACTATAACAAAAGCTTGTTTTCTATATTATAGAGCAAATTAAATAACAAGCGTTAATTTTGCGAATTAAAAACATACATCAACTTTCTTACTTATGAAATATCCTGGACGTTTCTCTCGTACTCTACCGTTACATTTAAATCCAGCTCACTTAAACATTGTTTTACACACTATTATATTAAAAATTATAATTGTTTTAATTTAACAAGATGCGAAAATATTCCACTACACTCAGCACAAAAGCCAGCTTATCAATGACTGCAGCAGTTTTATTTCAATCGGAAATATTTTCAACAATTATCTGCTGGTTATGTTTTATCTCTCTTCACGCCATAGAAAATTACATAATACAGATAAGAATAATATGTTTTGTATTATGCTGCTTGCATATGTTCTTGTGTCACATCTATTACTATTATTTTGGTCAATATGTATATTGTACTCGTAGATTTTCATAGTATTAAGTTTAAGAAGTAGGCCCCATTCTTACGTCAACCTTTAAACAATTAAAAGTGCGTTCATACTGTATGTGAATACTAAGCATTATGTCTTGACTAATTTTTTCTTTTATGTTATTTATTTTATAGAAATTTGTAACAAAGCACTTCGTATATTATCTGAAGTAATCAAGAGTTTAATGAATAAACTTTATTACTTGATAAACACGCTAAATGTATCACAATTAAATTATCTTCTTTTGAGCTTTAAATTTGCTAATTAATATTATGGTATCGTTTGTAGTCATGTTCCTTATTTATCGCAATCGATCCTGTTTATTTCTAATTACGAGCTGAATCTGGCCCGCAGATCACCACGTGTTCGCCTAAGAGCATAACTTGTACAATTGGCCCCATTTCAATGGGGGTACATTGTTAAGATGCAATTTCCCGGATGGATATGCGGGATATCTTGTCGAAACCATACGATGAGTTGCAGCAGACTGGATGCCCCTGTTAAATCAGACACTATCTCTTCATACCATTTATCGCAAAATTCGACCCTTTGGAATGGTATTGCCCAATCTGATACGTCGATTCGTTTGACATCTCAGCATCGGATCAACAGGTTTCAGTGGTTAGGAGAGAAATGACAGAATGAACGGGACCAGGTCGTTTTTATCGATGAATCTCGCTTTTGTTTATGGCGATCTGATGGCCAGTTACCAATTAGAAGACCAACAAAAATTGCGCATTGCCAAAACACGCCATCCTGGATTAACTCCTGGCATTACTGTTTGAGGAGTTGCATTCCATGGAAGTCGATCATCAATAGCATTAATCCAAGGTATTTTAAACGTCTGTAAATACGTGACTGAAAATTTATAACGCCAGATCTCACTGCAGCAGTTAGCTAAAGGTTCTTGGAGGAGGAGCATGTGAATGTTAATGTCCTGAACGTGTATGGAATATGATAGGCAGAAGAATCCAAAATTTGACTAACCCTCCTGTTTCGGTGGTTGAAGTTAGGAAGCAAATTAAGGCAGCGTGAAATGAGTTTCCCAATGAGATATATGTATAGACCAGCCACTTAATTGATAGTATGCCGCAACTTCAAGGAGATACTACTTAATACTAATAATTTTATTTTTACTCGTACTAAATAAATAAATGTCAATTCTAAATTGTAATAGTTTGTTTACTTGAATGCGCTTAATATTTTCTGAAAGTTTTAACTTTGACAAACCATTCTATCTTGATGTTTCGCTCTTTTGCAATTTAGCGTATATTATTGCGTTAAAAATCAATAAATTAGCTACCTTCATATTAAATATCATCTACAAGACTATTTAGCATTCTAAAGGGATAGGAAATAGTACTCAGATTTAAGAGAATTATGTTAGATAAAATTTAACATAGAACCCATAATATTTATTTGAAAAATGTTACCAATTGAGGGTTAAAATCGTAACAACAAAGTTATATTTTAATTCCGGTTTTTAATCTTATGTCATTTATTGTGAAGAGATAGATGATGCCTGAAAATAAGAGCTTGACTATTTCGTTATCAAATTTTCTCTAATAATACTTCATACTCCAGCAATCATACTTAAATCAATTTACTCAAATACGGTTATAGAATTTCTTTTGTAATTTTGCAAGAACGTTTGATAATTAATTCAAGTTAGAATTACACATCTTTCTTTAAATATGTTACAAATACTTTTCATCACAAATATTTATTGCTTCTGTGGAGTATACTGTTACAATTTTAAGTCAACCGAATCTACGCTTCGAAAATAGAAGTGCCATGATTGAATATTTACCACATAACTGATAAATACATAAGTTTTAAGCGTTGATTTATTTTAAGCAAAAATTCATTCTATAAATGGAGTTGGTACAGCTTCTGTCAACTACTGTTGAATTATACCCATTCTCTCAAAATATCTGAAATACATTTGTGTAAGAACACAATTGTGTAATTTTGTAAGAATACAAAGCCGTGTTCACAAATTAATTAACGAAAAAGTTTGTAAAAATTAACTATTTAAAACCTTATATGTGATACGCTAAACGCAGACATCGCCCTTCTTCCAAAAGAGAGGAATTGCGCGCTGAGGGACTTTAATTACTATGCCGTCAATCATTGAATTCATAATTAAAAACTTTATAAATCCGTAAAATAAATCCCCGAACAAAATTACCGCAACAATATATTACATCAGGAAAAGCATTATTATAAAACCAATTTAATAGCTCTTTATGTACATTAGCTAAATAAAAAGTTAGAAACAACATTTCCTGACACTTCAAAATCAGCTGGTCGGTTATTAAATTGAAATTAAAATCAAATTGAGAATCTGTTCCAAAATTGTTGAAATAATTACATGGTAAAACAAATTAACAAAAAACTTCACTTTAACGTTAATAGCGTGTGTTGCCTCCTCTGCTTCGTATTAAAGCATTTATGCGCCTAGGCATGTTTATAATTAAATTATGAATGACATCTTGGGAAATATTGTCCCTCAAACTCCTGGTGCAGGTGTATGGCATCTGACATTCGTTTTAAGAGCATACCATAGATATTCAATTGCATTAAGGTACGGGCTCTTCAGTGGCTTACACATAAACGCCATTCTACATATTTAAAATAATTCAATGTTTTTCTAACCACGTGTTCTTGGGTATTGTCTCCTAAAAACGGACCAAAAGGCATCACATGTTCTACTACTGTTCTGAAAGTAGCAATTAGCATTAATGGTGCTCGTACAAAAAGGAACCTACTCTGTGCGCGCACCAAAACAGGTGCCCCTCAGGACGTGACTACCTAGATAGAACACCCCCCCCCCCCC
>JAHWXV010423666.1:0-13124 GCA_024586415.1 Phrixothrix hirtus
ATAAAGCTCTTAGTACATGTATAAAGGAAATTATAAATGGATGAATTATTTATGCTTTTAAATTAATTTTAAAGTTTACAATTTAGGTGTATAGGAAAGTAACCAACGTCAATAAATTCAATTTAAATTTAAAATGTGTAAGAGAAAGTCGTGTGTTGTCTCACACCAGATTTTTTTTATAATTAAATTTATTTTTTTAATTAGAGCTTACTGAAAATTTCACATGTTCTTTACAATAATAAGCCCTAAGATGTTAATTAATTTGTTTATTACCCATTAGTTTATTACAAAAATGTTTGCTGCTGTATTTAAATATAAACAAATGAAACATAACATTTTGGGCAGCTTACTCTTTACTATTGCTTACTGTGTTGATTTTAGAACTGGAATAATTAGTTATTTTGTTATTGAACGTTTTTTAAGACGGTCTTGTTAATAATAATCATGAATTGGTAAAAATCATTTTATGAACAACAGTTCAACTGCAGGTTGTATTGCAACTAGCTTTGTTGAGATAGAATGTCTGAACTGCATATGATATTCATGCTATTAACCTAGTTCAATTAAATGATCTGTATAATGATGTTCATTTCTTTAAATGGTGACACTTCAAGATCATTCAGATTTTGCCACTTGTTTTAGATTTTGGGCTTACTACTTTAAATGCATAAAAAACTATGAGCCATCTATTAGCAAATCAAAGAAATAAATAAGACAGAAAAATGATAAATATAAGCATATATTTTTTAAAATTGCTCTAAAAGAATTTATTGTAATTTTAAAATCATAAAAAATTATTTGCAATTCACTAATAGCTGACAAGTACAACCTAACAAATATTAACAAAATGACAATCATGTTTATATCGCATATTTCCAAAAAACAGTAATTTTTATAATTGCAGTCCTTTCGATGACCTTGATGCTTCACAATTAAAAATACTCAATGTAGATATTGTGAGCATAATGTCATGCCATTTCAGTTAGTTCATTATTTCTAACTATGAGTCTGACCAATGAAGTCTCAAAATAAGCTATTTGGCAGAACAAATATGAAAGTTTTGTTAGACCTACATGAATGTTGTAAAGCTATAACTGTATAAACTTTATAATTCCTACATATTTCACCATCGTAATATCTATTTGAGTAATTTTTTATAAATTTCAATTTTTACTTTATTCAGCAATCAGGTTGAAAAATTAAAATAGGATATTCATTTTAAAGAGAATTTGGCGCTCTACTATACTGTTTATCACTTTTAGACAAAAAACAATAAATTTTTATGAAATTATTCGCAAACGTAAAGCATTCAGTTAAAAAGTCGACGTTCACAGCCGATTATACCAGAAACTATCAGATACAGAAAATTAATAAGACCATTTATATTGCAAATTGTATGCTTTAACTTTGTACATAATATGACCAACTGTTTTTTAGATATTTACAAAAAAGTGAAAAGAAGCACCTATTTACCAAAATGGTCGCTCGAGCTAACCTCTGACTTCCGAGGACTTTTGGTATAATCAACTCTAGATACCAATAAACAAGTGTGCAAAATTTCAAAAACTTTCATATTTATTTTGTTAGAAACTCTTATTTTTGACTGAACTATATGCTTGTCATGAGATAAGGACACTTCTGTTGAATTATATATAAAAAAAACTTTTCTCTCTCAGTGTTTATTGGTTATTAAAAAAACACTTATACATAACCATTAAATTAAAATTATTAGTGTTTGACAATTTCTAACATATTTACATACGACTAGAAATGCTTTTAATTTCTCATAAGTATTGAAATACATTATAGCTTATATACAAGTAATTACACAATTTTAAAATTTACATATTAAACTGTAATGGGGCAGAGATTTAATCATTTTAAATACACATTAATATAGATTCTATAGCCAAGTTACGAACAGACTACATTAAAAGTTGAACAGTCATAAAACATCACCAAACTATGGCTATGTAACAATTTTCATATAATTTTAAAAAATATGTAGAATAATAACGATAACATGCACTCTACCAAAAAAATTATATAAAATAACAAAAAAATTACAGTTTAAATTCATATATATAAACATTAGAACAGCCATAAATAGTTTAAATTCTATTTGGTAACAGTTATAAAAATGATGGTGAAAATATATTTGGTTGTTAGTTGCAAATGTAATGCGAAACTGTTCCAAAAGTAAATTTTCCTTCAAAATTTATAACTAAACTTCAGTCGATTTAGGAGCTGCACTTTGCGGCTTTTTATTAAATAAACTTCCCAAAAATGAATTTTGATAATACATTGGTTTTCCTTTATTTGGCATCTTATCTGATCGAGAGCAAGTGCTGGCTGATGTAGACTGGAATGAAACTGACATCCCGCTATCTAAGGAACCGACACTTCCACGTCTTTGAGCTTTATCTCCTGCAACTACAATGGCATCATAATTTCATTTTATAAAAATTATATATTTGATGATGCATATAAAATATCTATTTACATTTTGTTTATATCAATTTTTGCAATTACAAGCCTTATGCTAATGGAAACAAATTTGTAGTTGATTTGATTATTGAAAAATAATTGCAACATTGTAGTACAGCTTATTGTATAACACAATCACTGAAACTATAAATGATTTATAATTGCTAGTTACACTGTACCTTTATTTGTAAAGAAAATTGACTGGAAGAAGTAGTTGCAGATATTTAAAAATATATAGAACGCAGTCCTATAATATCTGTAATCATAATTATCTCCATAAACCAGGCTATATACAATAAAATATCAATTTTGATTAAAGATTTTGGTAATTACTTTCAGGTATTTCTATTAAAATATTTTGTAAAGCATTAAAGAAAAATATTAAAAATGAGAGTGGTTCAAGGTTGACCTGGAATTTATTTAAAAAAAAACTGACTTGTTCAAATTCAACAAAAATTTTATTGAACTTCAAGGTATTCTCCCTCAACACAAATATATTTTTTCCATCAAGATGGCAAAGTTCCTATACCTGCATGATAGAAAGGTTTGTCTTGACCCTGTAGCCACTGATGGACATTGTATACACCGAGGAATTGCTTTGAGGGTCAAAATAAATAGATACCACTCAGAGCTAACTCAGTACTGGCTAGCTATGATCTCCAAGCCCATTCTACTTAATGTTGTGACCTTATGCAGTCTTGCGTTGCCTTGTAACAACCTCGCTTTCTTGGAAAACTTACCAGACCTGTTCTTGTGAATAGCTTCACATACTTCATTTTTTAATAATTCGCTGTAATATTCAGCACTTATAGTTCATCCTTATGAGAGAAAATCCACAAAAATCATACCATGTAGGTTCCAAAACTTTACCAGTGGATGGAATTCTTTTAAATTTTTTGAGCAGTAGAAAATATTTATGACGCCATTCTTTGCTGCTGATTTTTGATTCTGGTGTAAAATAATACACCCATGTTACTTTAGAAGTCCCTATCCATTTGAGAAAATTATTACCTTCCAACTTAAATGGATGGTGGCCACAGAAACATGACAAGCTTTTTAATCAAAAGTTATCATTTTCGGAACCCACCTAATACAAACTTGGCAAAATTTTAAATGGTCGTGGATAATTGCATTAACACTTTTCATCCTTATACCCATTATAGAAATAATTGTACCTTCAATTACTTGTTATTCAAAATAAGCCTTTCAAGAAAATAAATATGTGCTTCAGTTATGGATGTTGGCCGAATGTGATTATGTGGCATATTTGGAACATCTTCATAGCCTCCATATACACTGGAACTTGAAGGACTGTTTTCCTGATATTTGCACAGTCTTTGAAAAATTTCTACCAGTTCTGTTTTCATTTACCAAAAATTTGACAATAATTCACTGTTTTATATCTGATATAACAAACTTGCATTACATCTTGTACTGATTGTTACTAATGCCAAACAAAAGCCTATCAGGCCTCATAACAAAAGTTGCTAGATCTAATTATATGTGGATTTGGTTACTATTCTAAGCACGTCATAAAAAAATGAATTCCAAGTCAACCTTGAACCGCCCTCATACATCTATATAAAGTTTCAGCAATTATATACTCACGTTATTGTCTGCAAAGACTACAATATTGTCAACGGTTTAATGAACATGTGATTAATAACGAATAACATGGCCTAACTTCTTTTAATGAAAGAAACGAGGTTCTGTTTAACAGGTTATGTTAATAGTCAAAACCATTATATACGCTATCAGTTTATTAAAAATAATTTACAGTGCATTAAAATTGAATTATGGATAACAATCTTTAGAAGACAGATAATATGGTTCAGAGAGATATCCAGTTATTATTTTACAATATTTTAATTGTTTACATGAGGGTAAATTACAGTAAGGATATTTTCAACAGGTAAGTATTAGTATACATATTGTTTACAAAGAGCTATAGGGCATGTGCAGCAGTTCTACAGTGATTAAATTATATGTTATGAATTATGACACTACAAAATCCAGATCTTATTTATTTAAATGAATAAAAAATAGATAAAACTCATTTTCATAGGGTTGACTAAACACAGTTAACAATCAACATGAAGTATAGAAAGGAGAATAATGATCATGCAATTGCAACACATTTTTGATAATATAAAACAACATACTGATTTGAGTTAACTAATGATGAGAAACATTTTCGGCATTTATTATAATTTAATTTGAAACTAATTCTCATCATTAATTATTAATTCCATATGTATTAAAAAAGCAATGAAAAGTTCTTAAATTTGATTTTTAGTATTACATAAATTACATTTTACAGGCATAACATAAATATACTTATAAACCAAATTACCTTTTAAAATTTTGAGAATTGAATATACAGTAGAACTTTTATTTCACAAATTTGATAAATCCAAGGGAAAAATTCCTTAAATGGAAATTTTCTTTAAAAAGAAAATGATATTAAAATGCATTGATAGCTCTTTAATTCGGGTAAAATTAGGTTACCGTCTTTAATTAAACTATGTTATAGATTTGTACCAGTTTCAAAACAAATTTGTTTTTACGAAAAGGGTGCATTCCAAAATTTTCAAAAATACTTCAATATTCAATATCTAAAAATTGAGTTTGTTATGAAATCAATAATAATCCATAAAATTTCCAGGATCATTATTAACCAACTTTTTTTGATTTCCCAAATATTAACTTTTTTACATTTCAAATTATATAAATAATTTTTATAAATAATCCCAAAACTTTTGACATAATTATAAATAAAAGAAATATTGTGGTATTTCTTTTTAATGTGTGGCAACATATTTGTCATCTACCAGTGTAACAATTTAATAAACAAGTAGTTACTTCTAGCATATCGCAAAATTTTGTCAAAAATTCTTCAATTAAAAACTTCAAAAAACCCTTAGATTACTTGAACAACATGGCTATGCTCAATTATAATTTTATTGAATTGTTATGGGACAATTTTGATCAGGCAGTTCAAGATTATTGTCATCATAAAGCAGTTTGAAGGATGTATGGGTGATTCAAAATTTAATCACCATTAAAACAAATGAAAATTTGCATACCATAAAAATTATCACAAATTGTTCCCTATTAGGGACCATGGTTTGTAATGTGAAGATACGGCAGTATCAACATTTACTAAAGCAGTTATAGAAACAAAAAGTCAAATTAACAATGTACAAACTATCATGAAAACAATTCCTTTCCAAGTATCATCCAGAAAATATCTTTTATACCTTTCTAGTTTATCACAATTTAATTATAATAAATTATTTTGAAAACATTGTAAATGTATATGCATCATTCTAATGCAAATATATCTTACATTGTTCGTGGATATCTAACAATGAATTGCTGAGTGCTGAACGTTTAATTTGAGAATCATGACCCACTTCTTCTAAGCTGCCATCAATTAAAGATTGATTTTGAGAATATGGACATGGACAAGGGCATACTTCAACATCTGAAACTCCACTATCACGATTTTCTGTACCTACAAAGTTATTATTAATGCTAAATTAATATCTAAAAAGGAATTCTATACCAGCACGGTTGCCACGATTAGATTTTTGCCTTTCTAATTCAGCTTCAATCCTCAAATTTTCCATTTCATCCATTTCTAAAACAGATTCTTTTAAATCTTCTGCAAACTTACATCGGTCATGTTCATTGCGTGCATTAAAAGTTACTAAAACTTTTCCATCAACACGCTGCGATAATCGAATGCCATATGTATAATCTATGGAATGCATTTAATTAAAATTAATCATACATGGATCTTAAATTTATACATACGTGGCACTTCAAATAATGTAACAACTAATCCACATAATGGATAACTATTTCGAAAAGTATAAGTTACAGATGATTTCTTCTTGCTTAAAATTTTAGTTATAACTAGTAAATCATTAAATAAAAAAACTTCACGTTGGTGCACACCAGGCCTTTCTTTTTTATAAATATCTGGTATTTCGTACAATCGACAGTAACACACCAACCTTCTATGTGGAAGTGCCAAATTTGGTTTCTTCCCTACTATTGTTGCTTGTACTTTCATAACTTGTGAAACATGGTCTGAACCTGGTTTAAATTCATTTGCTTTCACTCGTTCATAAATACCAGCTAACATATCACTGTCAATATCACCACAGTCATCTATACCTCGCAAATTTTTTATAAAATCTTCTAATCGCATTCGCCTTTCAGGTTTTATGTTTGGTGTATGCAAATCTGTATTGAGCATTATTATTGCGAATGCCAAAACAAATATCTAAAAAATACAATTAATTACTATTTAAAAAAATTAGGCACTAATTATTAAGAGCTGGATAATATTAGATAAATTAATTTATTAAAATAGAAAATTCTTACAAAAACAGCATTTTGCTATTTTGAAAATCATGTAATCAAATTGAAATGAAAATATTTGATCACAATAACAATATTATGCTGTTTAAGTAGGCAAACTATTAATAAATTTAAAATAATAATGAAATAAATAAAATGTTGAACATAAATTCTATTTGACTAAATAATTACCAAAAACTTCTCAAAAATATAATAAAACAAAATTTAAGCTACCTATACTATCGAATAAACTTACTATACTATAATGGCCATCAAACTGCTGAAAAAAATGTAACAAATTATCGTTACACACTAGTGATTAAATCTAAAAATTTAATTCCTATTTCAGACAACCTTTTTTCCATATTTATTTCTGTAAAGTACACAACTAAATGCCAAACACTAATTTTCAACAACTTATAATCATATTCAAGACCAATTATGAATAATTATATATTATTACTTTTTAATTAGCAAAAATCTAGTAAAGATCATTTAACTACATAAGTACACAGTGATATTTTTCTTCCATTCTTTAATAATTAGAAGAAAGGTTTAAACATATGACAAATAAATATGTCAATGTGTACTTCTTGTGTGAAATAACCTTTAATACCACAGTTTAAACCTAAAAAACCAGTAATTTCACTTACAATAAAATTTTAAATAAATGCTTTTCCACCAACAATGCGGTAATGCTATTGCTACTCTTATTTAATTGTGTATCATTTAAATATTGTTGCCATCACATAGTGTTAGTGTGCAAGCAGCTTAAATGTGAGATTTTAATTTATTCTTTTGCAAAGTACTATAGTCACACAGAAAACACCTAAATAGTTTTTAAATATACATGCAACATTGGATATTAATCGTGTATGTGATACAATGTATAATCAAAACATTTAAACAAATTTTCTCCAGTATGAATACACATAATTTCTCAAACTTGTTGTTTTTATACTACTATAAACAAATTGAAAACTTTTTAATTTCTTTGAAACATATATAAACTCCTGGACAGAATTAACACATCAACAAAACTTTTTATTATAAATTATATTTTTGCAAAGTTTTATATCATACTATCTAAGTGATATTATAATTACCTGATTTCAACTAATATTTGATAAATTAGAATGGTGTTGTCAGTAAAAGATATGAATAAATAACAGAAAGAAACAACAACGTCAAATGCAATGATAACCGTGTCAATCAAAAGTTTTAAAAAAAAATTGAAGAAAATCGTAAGAATTTCAATTCAGTAGCATGTAGATCCTCCTCTAGCTCTTGTCACTGCTTCCATATGTCTGGGCATGCTATTGATCAAGTTAATGGTTTGCTGGGAAATATTCTCCCATTCAACAAGAACAACTGGTTGAATTCTCTAAGATTCATAGGAGCAGGTATGTGACACCTAACAACTATTTTAGTGCATCCTGCTCTATGAGCTTCTTGGTGGCCAGTCCATAGTTGGAATATTCATGAATCAAAGGTAATTGACTACCTCTCTAGCAGTGTGAGACCGAGCATTATACTACATAAAAATGAAATTGTTCCCAACAAATGGGGCAAATGGCGTCATATGTTCTTCTACGATGTTTTCTACATGGAAATGTGCATTTATGGATCTCTTCTGTATAAAAATCAAATTCGTGCGACCATCGAAACAAATTTCTCCCCAAAACATTATTGATCCACCACAAAATAGAATCCTTGGAGACATATTGCAGGCAGCAAACCTCTCTCCTGGCCTCGACCAGACTAGTTAACATCCATCTGGTGAATTAAGACTTACTCTAGTTTCATTGGAAAACAAAACTCGTGTCCAATCATTGATGGTCCAATTTACGTGTTCCCTGCAAAACACAGTCTAGAACTCTATGTTCCCTGGTGAGTGAGGAGTGGTGCAATAACTGGTCTTCTACTATCCAATCCTACTTCATTAAGCCTTCTCTTGACTTTCCAGCTGCTGGTAAAGCTCTGCTTAGCTCTAAACTAGTAGAATGTCTATTTCTTAAGGCAACTTGCATAAGATATCGCTCCTAACAAATTCGCCGCATATCACTAACTATGTCCCTCATTAATGAGATTTACTACTTCCACGGCATCAGCTTCTCTTAAGTTGCATGAAAGATTCATTTTTTCTACTCTAACCTTATTGGATAATGGGTTTCTTCATTTAATGACATTGAATTAAAACAAAAATTACTAGCAAAACTGAATTTATTGCCTTTTAAAGATAACTTTAAACAGCGTTAAATGTCTTATTAACAAACTATTGCAAAATGTTACTTTACATGTCAAAAAATTGAGATTGTTTATCAGCAGTGACAGAGGATATCCTAGACCCCCTACATAAAATGTTTAATAATTTAAAACTTTCCAAAAAAAAGTTATAATGAAAAGTTTTGTTGCTATGTTAATTTTGTCCAGGAGTTTATATACGGTCTATCAAAAATATTGTCATTAAGAAAACTGTGGATACTTTGTGACATGTAGAACAAAGTTTTCTTATAATTATATTACTAATTATAGGTTTAAGAACAACCCTGTAATTACAACATGATCACATTGCCACACCATGTTAAACTATGATGATGCAACGATAGTTGCAGTTGGGAATTTTATATTCAGTCATTGAAACAACTTATAAGTCGTCGTTTTGCATTACGATTAGAAAGAAGGCTTTTTAAATAATCACTACACTCAAAGTTGGATTGATAGAAATGGTCTATGCTGGCCATCTCATAATCCAGATATGAATCCTTTAATTTGTGTACATCAATCCCATTGCTAATAAAGATGATTTACAGAAATGAATTTTTGCTGCTGCTAATGAAATTCACAGAGATCGGATTGTTTAGTAAGAGTTCAAGATAATTTTCTGCATTGATTGGAGGCCTGTTTACGTATTGATAGAAAATGTTTTTAAAACCTACTGTAAACTTAAGTGAATTTGAATTCTCGTTAAAGCAATTTTATCAATTACTTTATGAAACATTAACAAAACAATGTGTATAGTAGTAAATTTTGTTTTGTTAAAATGCAGTTTTTAAATAAAGTTGTCTAATTAATTTATAATATTAGAAGCAATAGATAGAACTTACAGATTTTGGATTTTTAGACAATTAAAATTAAATAAATAATTATTTTGGAGAATAATTCGATATTTCAAAAATATTTAATAATTTATTGCATAATCTCTAGATCTAAACTACAAATGATATGTGAAATGCCATTTACAACACTAATATCATAAAGTTGGATTAAAGTTTTAATTTAAAAAGTGGAAAAAATATCATCTGGACATAAAACAATGATCTCACTGTATATCGCATGCAGAAAATATCTTAAGTAAATACTCAATCTTATTTGAAACATTTATTTTATGTATGCAGCCATCAAAAAGTGTACAACTTTGATCTTTAATTATAGATATAATAGTGCTGATGCACGAGGGAAATCACTAGTTCTTTACGGATCATATACTACACTAATAGCACAATATATTGGTAGGACATATATTTTATATAGGCCCATTATTGTATGTTGGCCCATGATATATTGATTTTAGCCAATATTGGTAGTATATAGCCTTTTAGGGCTATCAATGTTATGCCAATATTTAAAATATATATTTATCCTATAATGCTGTGCTACTGGGGCATAATTAATACTTGATCACCAAGAAGTAGAAAATATTTTATTTTGGCATTGATTAATAAGTACAAAAAGTTAAATAGTTAATACAGTAATCTCCCTATATCCTTGGCTATTTGTTTTCAGCCTTTACGGTGTAACATTTCCAGCAGAACATGTTAAAGTGTAAAAGCGACGCAGAATCCGATTTACTACAAATACGTGCATCTTACGTTTCCGCAAAATTACCTGAAGATTAGTTTGATAAGACATTGTAAAAGACAATAAGAAGTGAGTGACAGGGAAGTAATTTCAAATAAATATTGTTTATTAAACCGAGTGTATATAAAATATTAATTATATTAATTAAGTAAAACTTAAGACAACGAAATATTACGCAACAACCAAAATTTCAAATAACTGTTCAAATATAAACAAGAAATTGCCACCGAAATAGATAGTTAAGATAAAGCAATTTTAAAAACCATACATAATTAACTAAAGAATATTAATTGGAATTATGCAATATTTCAAAACGAATGAATTGTTAATCAAAGCATATAAGCGATATGCTTATCAATAAATGAAAAACCGAATATCCACTATCAGAAACGTTCAACGAACAGAGAGAAGTATAACCAAATTCTATATAAAAGAATAAAGCTTTCAGCGGAAAGGAGACTTCTAGTGAAGCCACGGTCGAGCTAACACTGAGAGCTCTAGTATTCCCATGCTGGAGTTGATACAAAAGCTGAGATAATTTTATTGTATTCAAAAGCGCTTTGTTAATCGCAAAGAACGCAAACCATCCACTTCAATTTAATTATATCATTGTTGCAGAATTTGAAACTGCGAAATTAGTTCAGACATCTGCAAGGGTGAAGAACCCCTGTTAATTAACAGATTCCGTATAACTTATTATCGAAAGCATCTGTGTTGTCTTTGTAGCGGGAAGTTATCGACAATAGGGCTTAATTAGAATGCTTGCACCTCAAATTGATTTTGTAGCGATGTGCAAGTGTTGCTAGAACCTAAAACTGACGCTACCGTTAAATGCCTCTGAATTGTCTCTGTAGTGTGAATCAGTTTGACGTCAGTGACGCCTTTTTGATACTTCCTCCCGTTGAGTGGCATTTGTCACGAACGGGTTAAAGAATCATTGTCTGAACCGAAGAAATCATATTACGAATGTTGCAAGCACGCGAGTGACGTGACCACGTTTGCACCTGAGAAGATACTGAACTTGTTCAATAAAACTACATAAGTAACAGGCAAACATCAAAGTTCGGCCAGACGAGTACGTTTTCTGGCGAAGCCACAAAGCAGCATTCTGCATCTACTAAAATTGACTTTACGCCATAACGCCTTCTGTTACTCTGAAAGCTCTCAATCTTAACAAACCGGAATTGTATTTATTTACGTTTATTAATTATTTGTTCTTGTAAATATGTATAAAACATCTGAAAACATTAATTTAAGTTATAATTTTTATTACTGTGAATAAAATTTCTTTTGAAGGTTTTACATATCTTGTTATTTCCGCCGAACGTAATTATTAAATACCCGATTGTAAAAAGATCGTATCGCATAAGAAGTCGCGACCTCTTTCGAGGGTCTCACCGTTTTAATACCTGACTTTCTCAAATTTACGCTAGCCGATTACAAACCGCTACTAGGGAGAACTTCAGTGACGACCAAAACCTGCTACCAGACCAAATTGAACTGGCCCAAAACTGACAAGCATTCCCGGCTGTTAAAATACAAATAATTTTTCTCGATCCCGTGACTCAAAGACCCCACTTTGAACCATTACAACGGTAATACTTAAAATTATGAGAAATATGAACCTATTTTACTTTTTTGTTTAATATTATTGTACACAATGATTTCATTGAAATATATACACAAATTTATGAATAGTAATAAAATGTTTTATTAAATTATGTCTCAAGTGTATGTGGACCATCATTCTTGCAACAAAAATCATACTATAGTGTGTACTAATTGTAAACGAAATAAATAGTAGACATCTGTATGTGTTATCTGCAGCAAACATGTTGAACATACTAATCTAATCCACAAAACCATCTTGTGTATACATATGAAATGAAATTTCTCTTTGTTTGCTTAAGAGAAAATAAAACTAAAATTGAGTTTTTATTTTAAAATAACAAGTTATTGTGTAATGGAAATATTAGTTAAGAAACATCCTGTATATAGATATTAAATTAGGAATTATTATTACATTAAAATAGATTAATATAGTCAGCAAATGTAAAGAATGCAAGTTGCAATCACTGAAGTAAGCTATGTCCAAGTAGAAGATAGGTGAAGTAACTAGGTTAAGAATAAGGAGAACTAAATCTGACTGAGGGTAGTCGATAGTTCAATCAATAAATAACTTAAAAAATCCAACTATGGGTTTTAATTATAAAGATACCTATTTCAAGACTAGTACTGATGCTAAGAGTCTTAACAGTCTAAACAGAGATGCCAAATAAATAAAGGGAAGATCTATTACAATTGGAATGGTACATATATGTATATGTACATGTGCTTATGACTACATACATTATATATATATATATATATATATATATATATATATATATATATATATATATATA
>JAHWXV010423678.1:0-13719 GCA_024586415.1 Phrixothrix hirtus
CATTTATTCATATTTATCCTTACTACTGGATCCTAGTAGTTGTGAGTCGTATATTTCTATATTTGAATTATACACAACCTCTATAAATATTAATGTCATATTACAATAGGTGTTCAAACTGCTGTCCAACTTTTTCGATACAACATCTAATGCGATTTTCAATTGATCTTCTAACATTCCATAGCATTTCTGGTCTAATTGATACAAATGCATTTGTTATTCTAGTTTTCATATCATCAATGGTCGTAGGTAGACTCCTGTATACTGCATCTTTCACAAATTCCCGTAAAAAGAAGTCCATGCACGTTGTGCATGAGATCCGCTCCTTCCTATCCATTTATTTTAAAACACTCTATTTAAATATGTTCTCACTTCAAGTGCAGAATGTGTAGAAGCCCCAACTAGATTAATATTGCTTAATTAAATTAATAATTTAAATGTTACAGTTAACTTATATGAAAACGTTGCTAATATGAAAACGGCTACATTTAGGTATAGGGAACTCTAATACAGTTTAAAAGAAAATTAAATTCTATATCTTATCAGTTAGAAATATATGGAGTGTTCTATTTAAAATAAGAAAGTTATGGGCATTTGAAAACAATAACAGTTGGCACGATTTCTTGAACGCCCTGTATGAAATTGACTTGAGATAATATGACTATAAATGGATTGACGTATGCAAGTTTTGTGATTTACAGCTGATTAACAATTATTAAGTTATTTAGAAGATATGAATTTTTGTTGACAAGCCTGCATTTTTGAAAAAATTGAAAAATCTTGAAAACAGTTGGGATTAAACATAGATAACCTTAATTGAAGTTAACCTAAATTTAGATGTAGAATTCAAAATTATAATAAAATATAGGGTATTCTATTTAAAAAAATACAAGCTTGGTATATCACACGTTTTTGGAACACCATGTACACTCTAAATTAATTTTATATTGTAGTGCCTACAACTGTTTGACAGTATTGTAGAAAAATAAAATCGATAAGATATACGGTTTGTCATAAACATAAACATTCACCCTGTATATTCTAATAAAACTTTATTTATATATTATAATTAATTATAATCATATACAGCATCATGCGGTCGATATTCTCAATATGATGCTAGTCTTTGAAATACCACCCCGTGAATGATTCAAATTGTATTTTGATTTCACTGCTTATGCCGCCCTCTTATGGAGCTACCTGATTCGGCCGCTTCTCTGTATCATAGCACGGCACGGCTCTAATCGTACACATTTATTTCTAATATAATTTTAAAGTGTAGTTGATCTTTCTAGACATTTACACGTCAATTTCAGTTTCAGAAGTAAACTAAACCAAGCTGTGATTCATCTATTTATATTAAAACTGCGCCTTTGAGAATATACCTACTAGTAAAAGCCTACACATTATGACTTATATCCAACTGGTAATTTCATCTACCGGAAATTCCATTGAGTGATTCGTAAATAATATCATTGCCAATTTTATTACACTGTTCCCTCGTTAAACTGTTGCGTTCTGTATCAGCAACTTTGGTCTGTCTAGTTGAGAGATTTATACTTCGATCGTCGGATTATGTGACGCTTGTAGAAACCTGTGAACTATTCTTCACAGAACATTCTAAAAGAATGAAGAGACATCTCTATATAAAAAGAAATGCAACGATCTTTAAACCATCTATGAATGGCGCAAGTTGATCAACACTAATCTGCAAAAAACCACCTATAAATTAGACTGAACTATACATTTAAGGAATACTTTGTTCTTTATTTTTCTAATCTTGTTTTGTGAGCTTATAAAGTATGTTGTCACTTTCTAACAGAAAAGAATATTTATCAAAAAAAGGCAAAACATTTCATAAGTTTACAAAACATTACTAGAATATCATCCTATAATTTGTATTTGAAAAAATAATAAAACTGCGTATATTTAACATAATCTAATTATTTCTGAAAGTACAAAACACCATGATGCTTAATATAATTATCTAACAATCCATTTTCCCTAGAATTGTTAAATTTAATTTTCTATTAATTAGCGTGGTAATGTAATTAACCATGATAAACAAAAATTATGATTTGCAAACTTACCTTAAATATTTGAAGTATACCATATTTTATTTTCAGTATTGCTAGAACAATAATTTCATCAAAAATAATAATATTCCAATTTGACAAATAACAATAAAACAAGGATTACAAATATTTCTAAAAGTTAATCTTACAATTCATTAATATCTTAAACAGAATTTTAAGTCAACTAAAGCATAGATACGGGTACAGCACAGGTTTTAATCACAGAACATAGCTAAATTGC
Organism: Phrixothrix hirtus; assembly: GCA_024586415.1. Classification (NCBI taxonomy): domain Eukaryota; kingdom Metazoa; phylum Arthropoda; class Insecta; order Coleoptera; family Phengodidae; genus Phrixothrix; species Phrixothrix hirtus. The sequence goes on from JAHWXV010423678.1 coordinate 2,317, forward strand.
AAACTACTTTTTAACAAGACACATTTGCCATCTATATTTGGTGAATTTAACCATTACATTCTGTTAAAGTGGTAGCATTAACATGTCATACCCCTGCCATTCTTCCAACTCAAGTATTTGTAAAAATGGCATTAAACAGTTTTCTTCCTTGACAAGACCTTTTGTGGATTCTCACTATACAGCAGGATCTTGATACCGGTGTCTCGCAATACTATTTCTAACACGTTCCGTACCACGCACGAGTTAAGTTAGTTTAGCCTATAACCAATCTTTCTGTGACTATTAGCACAGAGTTGCTTCATTAGATCCTTTAACGCCTTCCGTAGTTATTCGAAATCTGGCTTCTAATGTAAGTATATCTTCGCTGGTGGTGATGATACCGCATTTAAACATCTAGAGCTTGCTGGAGTATCTCCGTATCGCCGTATCTCCTCTTTAGTTCGGCAACAAGACCACCAGACACCGGTAGATCTCTTGCAACATGGTTAATCAAAGGAAACTCGTCTGATACTCCGAAGTAATTTGTGTACTGTTCAGTGATACTATTAAATCGGGCTTTGCGAGATACTGAGCAGGTTACCATGAAATTTCCAAATATTTACTTTCATATTCTCCACCTCAACGTGGTATACCCTTTTCCAGTCGTTCTAGTCTAAATTTCTACCAGCGTACAGAGCTAACCGATTCATATGGATCTCTTTAAGTTTCTCATTGGATAGATTTCCAATTCTGTATATTACATCGTTGGTTCTTGTTATAACTTTATGTGGGCACTCCAATTGTGGCTATAATTTTGGTAGTAAGACTAGTCGTCGTTTCGGCTACTACAATCACCCAAATCACTGATTGAAATCCTCCAAATTCATAATTTACATCATACTGCACGTTCATTCGATTGTTAACTATGTAAATGTTGCTGCGTACTTCCTCGTATATGAATATAGAGTTCCGCTTGTGTCGATAACTCTCAACGTACTAACTATAGACATTATTCTCTCTTCCAGGTCTACTTCTAAATTTCAGATCACATGATAGCCTTATATCACTCCCAAACATTATTATATCCGGGAACGCGCCTGTTGTCTCATATAAAGCCGATTGATACAAAATTAGGAGCAGATATAAGTATTGATCCCAGTCTCGACAAAGTTTCCAAATAGTTGATTTCATGCGTTTCCCATACTATCTGACTGGCGATGAATTGCAGTAATTCTAGTTTTCCCTATTTTTAACAATTGACAAATGGTTTGGAATAGGTTTGACTCAATTTTTTTCCTTGGCTGGAACACAATTCCAATGGAATTTAAAAACGACTAAAACGCCCCTTAAACAAAGTCTCGGCTACTGTAACTGTTTCCTGGTTTGGTAGAGCGTATGTGTCGGTCTACTTACTAAAATAATCGATTGTTATCATATCAATTACCACCCTTTCCAATGGTTCTTCCTGTTTTCCCAGCGGGCTATTCCCCAAACTGCATATTTCACACTTTCGGTACTACTTCTTAACGTCATCCTTGTAATTCATCGAATAAGATTATTCGTGAATATGTTTCAGTGCCTTCTTCACGCCCATTTTATCCCCTGATGTATCATGATGCAGTTGTTACAAAAGTTTTGCCGCTCTATTCTATAGAATTATCAATTGCATCCGTTTTTCAGTTCCACCAACATTTTCCAGGATATTTCCATAAGATCGCTTTCGACCTACAAGAAATCTTATTGAACTCAGTATATTTTAACGGCGGTGTTAAATGGGACTACATCTTCCTGTGCAGGTATTCGGTCATGAATTTTTTCATTTCAAAGGTAGCTTAAGATCTAAGTCGTTTTCTTGATCGTGCCTCATCTTTTCGGTTTCCCAATGGTATCTATTAACAGTTGTATGTTTGAGACGTTCTACAATTTTTGATTCTCGCCGAAAGCAATGGTTGTGGACGTGTGGCAAGTTCACCTCAACAAACCATCAGCATTTCGATTATTTCTTCCGACATGATGCTTAACCTCGAAGTGGCACGAATATTTTTGAAGCCGTTCAAACTACCTTATGATTTGGACTTCTGAATACCTAAACTGTACTAGCCACTTCAACGCAGCGAGTGATCAGTCCTTCGCCCATAAAGATATTTGTAAGTATTCAATTGGTTTTATCATTGCTCAATCAGTACTATTTCATCTAGAATTTTGTGGCGAATATTCTCATAGTTAGCTTCCGGGATCCCTTTGAAAGTTTCTATTCTGCGTGCTTATAGCTCTTCATCTTTAATTCGTAGGCTACCGCTCTTCAAATTTAACCTAAATCCAAATTTGGACATTATTTCAATGCCAACTAACATTGTCTTCAGGCTATTAATACTTAGTTCAGACGATTTCTATAATCAATTTCAATATTTTCAATAATTTCACAATAAGCTGTTACACAGTTCCTGTAGCTGTTCGCAATGATATCTGTGAAGCTATTAATTTCCCATAATTTATGACGTTTGATTTCACTGTTGCCTTTATTGCTCAAGTAGCTAGAAACATTAGGAAGCTTTTCCCGGAAATTCTATCAATATGCAGACTATCCCAATTGTGTCGTAATAATTCCAGTTGAATAGTGACTTACTGGGAAATATCGATGGTCGTCGTATTACATCGAGCTTGTTTAGTTTTCCTGTTGTTATGTATTATTGGTGGGATTATTCCGCATTTATAGGTAATTCTTCTGAATATATGTTCATTTTCTGCACTTGCAACAACGTGGTCTTCGCCTAGTTGTTCTTTGTGCCTTAATTATTCCTAAAACGGTGTGTTTCAGGCTGGGTTTCTTTCGACTTATTCCACCGCCTACACGTGAGCACGGCCCTTCGGTGTTTGTTTGAATTAATGCTTGCTATGTTTCTGAATCTCAAAGATCATCTATGAACGTTTTTCTTACAAATTGCCAGATGAAATTCTCCGGAGTTATCGGTAATGCTAATCTGGCAATCATGCAATTTCGATACCCTGTGTATTTAATTCTTCACGTTCTTGATAATGAATTAAATATCTACCTTGTTCTGATATTCCACCTTCAGTGGTCGTAGTCAGGAGAAAAGGCCTTAGGTGTAGGTTCTAAAACTTCTTGGCTATCTCTTTATACGGTGTTGATATTTTATCGAATTTTTCTGTGATATCTTCGACTTCTTCTTTTAATCGCTGCTCCATTTGCTCCTGTATGAACGTAATTGCAATAGTAATTTCCTTTTTCTATATCTTTGAACTTGATTTCGTTTTTCCATGAAACTTGGCTTGATTTAATGTAATTTCTTTTTCTAGATTTAATTTTATTTTTATTGCCATTCATTTTAATTTACCGTAATCCCTTCTTGTAATTTATTTTGATCGGTATGCTTTCTATCTTGAATTTTCTGCAGCATTTCCAGTAGGGAGTAATGGCTCCTAACATTAGTTTTTTTAAATGGTAAAGCTTTGATATCATTTAGATTTTGCCGGTTGTTTTAGATTTTGCGCATACTATTTTAAGTATGCAAAAAGCATATGTGCACCATCTAATGGTAAACTAAAGAAATAAGTAAGGCAACAAAATTGTGAATGTAAAAATAAATAAATAGCTTTTAAGTAAATATTTTTTAAATTGCAGCAATGCAATTTATTAGAACTTTAAAAACTATAGAAATTTAAGTAATAATGTGTCATTCACTGACAGCTAATACCAACGCTCATATAACCTAACAAACAGTAATGAAATGACAATGGCGTTTGTAACACATATTACTGTGAAGCTAAATTTTTATAATTTTCGTCATTTAAATGATCTTGATACTTAACAATTAAAAAAACGCACAGTATAACTTTACGAAATATAATTAGTGAATAAAATACGATTAGAAAATTGCTCTTAATCGATTGATGCAGCCACAATAGAGTTCAGTTCTGTGAATGTCTTTTGCAGAAACATACAGAGGATGAAAATTTTACAAAAAAAATTTAGCTATGATCGAAGTCACGTTTACGCGAAATAGAATCACCAATTTCCGAAATGTCTATGTTTGGGTTGAAGAAGATCCACATGAAATCCAGAGAACCAATTTTCAGCAAATATTTTCCGTGAATATGTGGTCTGGAATTGTGAATGAGATGCTTATTTGGTCGCACCTTTTACCGGAATGTTTAACGGGTGATTTGTATTTGGAATTTTTAGAACAATTTCTCCCTAGGCTATGTCCGGCGGGACATATGCCATTTACAGGATAGGGCACCTGTCAATTTTCGCCGAAAAGTACGTGCGTTTTGGACTACACTTGTCCGAATAAGTGTATTGGTCGAAATGGGCCAATTCCGTGGCCACCGAGGCACCAGACTTTAACCTATGTGATTTTTTTCGAGGGATACATAAAGAGTTGTGTTTCATACGGCATGAGAATTGATTGCCAGGATAAATTAAAATGCGGCAACAATACGGGGAACACGCCGCTCATTGTTGCGCGCCAGTGGTTACGGCGTGCAAACCGTTGTATTGAAATTAATGGTTGCAATTTTGAAACATTCTTTAAATTGTAACTTTTCTCGCTTATTTTTTGGAATTTCCAAAAAATTAATTTGTAAACGTTGCCTACTTTAATGGGCAGAATATATGGTTAAAATTATATTATCAACTTAAAAATCACCCTGTATAAAGTTATTTCGTTTGCTTTTTCAGTTCAGAATCCTTTTTAACTCATTTTTTTTATTACGAATTAATTTACGACATACACGTTATATTGTTGCATATTAGTTCCAACTCATAATTTAAAAAGACTTACGGACTCGGAAAGTATAATTCACGAATTCAGAATATTTTAAACTATTTCGATCAAGGCATTAGAAATGGTTTCGCTAAACACGGTGCCATATATATGGGGTGACCATGGTCCAAGGTACGAACTTATAATTTTGCTATTTATGAACGAATCTAAATAAGTTTGTTATTATCCTTCTATATTCACTACAAATGATATCATCCATCTTATTTTGAAAGAGACATTCAGTATATTTTACATATTTGGATTCAAGTAAAATTCTAAATCGAACACGTCAGTTTTTGTTAATTTTTATTTCCATGGTTACTAAAATTCAATCTTTTGTGTATTAATCTAACGTATTTTAATGCTGCCCAAACTGTTCGGAATTATTCAAGTAAGTATAGAAAAATCAAAAGTTTAAGTTAAATTTACTTTATAAGAACGAGATGACCAACGATCTAAGCCTTCAACATCAGTATTTTAGAAGACACTCATTAGGTCGATTAAGATTCGATAAAGAATTCTCTACAGATTTAATATATTAGTTGAAAACATCTATGATAATATAGAGTTTATTTAAATTTAACATAAAATTGCAAAATTACTTCACTTAATTAATTCAATTATTTTTAATGCATTTTAATTACAAAACGATTGCCTAATAAATTTATTCTATCAACATAATTAATTATTATTTGCTCACTAATCTTTAACTATTTAAATAAAGTTGAAATGTTTTTACAAATCCAACTATTAAATAGAATTTATTTTTATTCTAAGAGTAATTTTGAATACATAGTTTGATTTAAAAGTTAAACAAAAATGCCTAATTATGACATCAATTAAATCTGTATGAAAACGTTATTAAATTTAATAAATTAATTAACCGTTGTTATTTTGCAGTTTTATGTTACATTCAGATAAGCTATATATAGTCTTAAATATTTCTCACTATTATGATACATTTATAGAAACTTTTGTTATCGATTGGCTGTAAATTTTTTTACAGTTACTTTGTGACGTAATTTTGTTTTACTGTGGGATGGGTGTATCTTTATAGTCTATATAAAATTGTTTGCGGGTTAACACACACAGCTAAAATTATTTATTTGTTTTCTTTCTGGTATTGCATTGGTCGACCGGGCCGGGTCTGCTCCTATATTTTCTCTGTTTGTTTTATTTATGTTATACAAGCTTAATTTTATTTATTAGACTAAATTGTTGTAAAATCTGTTAAAAATTGAAGTGTTTTTCATTTTGCTCCATAATTGAAAGAAAAGCATACTTCTAAGATTACATTAATAACACTAACTTCTTATTACACTTATATATTGTTTAGTTTTATTGTAATTCAAATTTTAAATTCCCGCCTCGTAATTTACATTTTACGTTGGCACTGTTGTAGGTAACACAAAACTCCCTAACTGCGCTATTATTTCTTTCGTGCACAATAAGTGGAAGAGTGGTATTTCAAATTTCAAGTGAAAAGCACGCATTGTGAAGTTCACCTCATTGTTTCAACCGCTATTGTTATACTTCTTTTCGTAAAACCGCAAACATCATTAATTATTTGAATCGTGTAGTTAAATACTAAATCTAAGTGCTTCCCAAAATTCCAGTACATTCCTACCTCCTATATTCTAGCACGCAAAGCCTACATGGGTAAGTCCAACACTATTTTAAGCACTTTGATATTTCATTTGCCCAATAGTTTGTATACATCGCACATTTGTCCTTGGAAACCTTTACCATCAATAGAAATGCGAACCAGCGCTTATTAAAACATATTTTTCTCCTTAAATACGGTCCTTCAGCACTGTTCAAGCCCCCTTACACATATAGTATTCTTAATTCTTGGCGAGAGTGTAAAAATACACTTTTTACTTGATTCTTGTTGTGAGTGTAAAAATATATCTATTTGGTATTAGAAAGGACTGAATAACGGTTTTATTTCAACTCTCCTGTACAGAAACAGGCTTCTGTAGGTGTAACTGAGGCCTCTCTTCGGCCAAAAATGAGAAGTGGGTTCAAATCGAGACAAGTATGGGTTTGGAAGAAGATTTAAGAGTTGGAATGAGTGGAATGCTGCCCCGATATTCACCTCAGAGGAAATGTGTCTGTAGACTCAGGAAACCATTGAAAATCAATTTCAGAGCAGGCGCGGATCAAACCATGACCTTCCGAATTGTATACCGTAGCGGTAATCACTTGTATATGTCTTTGGCCTCCTCTCGGTTTTATAAATAAGCAATTTATGAGAAATCAATACTTTTCTGTTGTGCATCAAGATACTTGGAAGAGGTGTATAATTTAATTCTTATATTTAGACGTTTATTTGGAATGTTAATCTTCGATTATCTTGATATGAAGTTTTAATAAAATTCACGGTTTTCGTATCATTTGGCGATTTACTATTATTTATCGAAAAATTACGTTTTGCAGCGTTTCACCACACTTAAACTAGGATGATACTTGAAAATACCTAATTTTTCTAATAGCCTTATAATAGTGTTTGACTTGTTTTGATTGGGTCGCTCTAGATTCGCTAAAACTTGATTAATGCTAAACCATGGAAATAAAGTTTAAAAAATATCAACGCATTACATCCAGAATTTTACATATAATCTAAATATATAAAAATACATCGGTTATTGTTATTTAAAATTAAACAATAATCTGATAATCCACACTATAACACAAAGAGTGATTGTTATTTCTAATTGAAGTATTCGAGTTAAAACGGACTACGTTAACATGCGCTAGTTATAATTATAAGATTATAATTATAAGATTTAGCTACTAAGCATAGATAGTATTCTCAGTAGTTAGCTTATCTATTTAAGATAAAGTTTACTTGTTTAATACATTTCTAAATTACATTTCACTCGTTCTTCGCCTAGTAAAGGCGTATATTTACCAGAGCTATAATTAATATTATAAAAATTGTTTGAAATTATTTACACGTTAATAAAGAGCTCATAAATCTCAAATTTTTTAAAGTTTTCATTGTAAAATAAAATACTTTTTAAAAAAAAGTTTCGTCCTTTTTATAAAAGACGATTAAAATTGCATTTTCTAAAATAAACATCCAAGAAAATACAAAAAAAAGCGACTGCAAGACTTTTTAAACTTCATCTTGCTTCTTTACTAAAATGTCTATTTATAAATTTAATTCTTGTGAAAACAAAATTTTTAGTATTTTAAATTTGCGCAAGCGTGTATTTGATAAAAAATTAAGAAAAGTGATTGAATGTTAACAGCACTTCGAGAAGCACGTGCGTATAATCTTTACTCGATAAAAAAAAGAATTATTTGATTTAAAATGTAACAAAGTGTCCGCAGCCAGGGACGCTAACCAATACAATAAATCGATTATCATCAATCAATAAGGCAAGTCTTTAAAATTAATATTAAACATAAATAAATATTTCAAAATTCAAAATTTTACACGTTTTCAAAATGAAATTTTACAGCGACTGGGAAAGGCTTTCACGATCAGTCAGTATAGAAAATCGAAATTTTGAAAACTCACAAGGCATTTTTTTGCTTAATTCTTTTGCTGTCTCTGAAACTATAAACCTTAACAAGGGATTCTCAATATTCACAAAACTATCAAATAACTCTTACTACCTCTGATATCAAACCCAATTGCTGAAATTTCTTACCTTTATTTTTCAGAAGATATTTTCTGTTGTTGTTGTGGTTTGGTTTATAATTAAGAAACAGGCAACATAACTAGATGTTCGGATCTTTGTTAAGAAAAAATTTACATCTAAGTAAACAATCGCTGAACGCAATTATTTTAAGTTACAAAATTAATTAAATTTCTTTGTTTGTAAATACCAATTTTACCTATAGAAAGTTTTACAGAGATATTGAAATCTATAAACATTTCATAACCTTGTACTCAAGTGACTTTTTCAACTTAGTAGTTCCAATTCATGAAATTGTAGAATCGTGGCAATGGTTTTGTAATGTATTCTCTTTTTTGGCTAGCGATAAAGGAAACGATTCAAGTAGTTCTCCTAGTTTAGTCGACAATATCTGAACTCTTGGTACATATTCATAATCAAAAACTGACGTTATGTTTAGTGGAACATATCTAAACATAAAAATTTATTTATTTAACAAATTATATGCAGGTCAACACAAAACATTTCGTATATTACATGTCCAGAACTTTTGCAAGCACTCGCTTGTTTCAAGACTCGTCTACGGCTCGTCCTGCAAACTATGCTTGTACTTGCAAGAAGTCGTTTACTAGTGATATAAATGACGATTACATCGTACTACAAATTATATTTGGAAAAAGAAGAATGCTAAAATAGAACAAACATTTTTTATAAAAATATCGAAATTAATTTAAATCTTGTAAGAAAATTTAGCACATGGGATAAATAATTTAATATATATCACACCTACGGGATATTGCAAAATAAAGCTTAAAATTAAACCTCACCTCGACTGCAACATAGCAAGTTTGATTTTAGTTAGTTTTGTGATCCCAAATATTTTTATAAAAATAGCTTGACTCTTCCAATGTCTATAATTATTAGACATATTAAAATACATAGGACGTTATAAAAGTTTTGCAATACATAATACGTATTGAACGGAGAGAAATGATTCTTGATCCTTATTGCTTTTGAAAGGAAGTTAAAAATTAAGTAAGAAGACACCATATTTATGTTCTTATCCTGCCTAGGTTCCAAGAAAAACCACGTTTTGGATAAAATAAGAGTATAGTGAAATCGTTCGTCTTAACTTTTAGAGAATGGTTGACCATATGTAATAATTTTTCGACGATACAGGTACTTTAAATGAGAATCTTTAGCCTCAAACATGTCCTGCAACCTAATTAATGCAAGCTGTGACTTCCAGATTAATATATCTGTAGTGCATTGCATTTTACAATAAGCAAAGGGGCCCCAATTACACACGATGAAGCAACGCACTCTAAAACACCTTGGTATGTAAACAACAACATTGCTGGTAACAAGCATTGGCTGTCCTATCATGTTAACAAAAACTATGGAAATACACTAGTAGAAGCCTGAAAAAGGAATTAATGAAATTTTAGTTGGAAAACAAAACCTCATGGAATGTATTGTAGCACCATATATAAAGTCTGTTTATCAAAAGCGCTTTAAGCACCTAAAAATCTATGACCAATATTTTACTTCGACACTGCCGCCATGTTAACGTGCATATAAGCGAAGGACAGGAAGTTTTAGTGAAATCTGAGTCACCGTACTTGATGACCCTTCGTATAGAATAGAAGAACAGAGGTCGTCCCCTTCTGAAGAAAGGCGCGTCCTTCATTAGTATTTATATACGAAGAAACCGCTTTAAATTAACTACAAAGTACTCATTTTAGCGTAGAGCTTTTATAGAGATCTTGGTCTACGAAGTGTTGGTCTGTAGAGGCTCCCATTAGCCTCCATCAATGGCTCGTTTGTTCTTCTGAGGAGTAAACGCAGTTCTGTCCACTGTGTAGGGTGCAGGCGTCTATCGTCGCCTTCGCCTTCGCCTTATGCCAACGTTGCTACAGTCCCTTTGTAACTTAAGATTGTTTTCTGAAATCAAAGTACGATTGAAATTAAATTAATCAACCGCTCTCCTAAAGAAAATCCAGTTTAGAAAAATATAATAGCATTATAAAACTTTCGCAGTGACTTAGAATTGTTGGTTGATTAAATTCATACAAAAAACAGTTGAACATGTATGAAAGAGATACTCTACAGAGCATTGTGCTTATTTTAATTATGATTTAAATGAATTGAAAGGGAAAATTGATGACACCATCCCATTAAATCATAATTAATAGTCTTCTTTATAGTGACAAGCGGTTGCTTATGTTGTTGGTATGGAATCATTGAAGAATTAAATACTTTAGATAATTTAATTATGTGAACTATGTTTTGTTATTATTTGTTTGTTAGGATTATTTATATATTACAATTTAGTCAATTTTTAGGCAAGGGAACAATTTTTAATTTTTTAATTGAGCAAAGTAAACAAAGTGATTTTTATATTTAATTACTTCATTATATGAGCTTTTATTTGTTTGCTTGAAAACGTTATTAAATGTTTATTAAAACTTAAGACAGTTACTTCAAACACAGATATAAACAAATAATCATACAAGAATGTAGGTTAATAAATTTTATAAATGAGCGTAACATATTTCAAGAATAAACATTAATCGTTTATTTCCAAATAATTATTTAATTGTTTGAACTTGACTTAAACAATTAGTTTGGTACGTGTAATTGATTAAAATTAATTTTATGTTGTAAAATTTGTTAAATGTTTTACAACATTGATTCTAACGATATAATTTAGTTGCTCTTAACTAAAACTAGTGTAAATAAATTAATTAAAATTGTAATACGAATATTTCAATTTATTCTTATTTCAAATTACTAAAATAAGTTGATATATAAAATGTTAGTAAGTCAGTTCGTGAATTCTAAAGTTGAAAACAATACACGTTTTTAACGGACGGTTAGATAAACAATTAATTAATCATTTACTGTGAAGGTTTTTGAATTGGCCTCCTCTCTTTCTTTTTCACTTTTCTATCTTTCCTTCCCTTTCCTTTCTGTCTCTCTCTCTCTCTCTCTCTCTCTCTCTCTCT
>JAHWXV010423703.1:0-14494 GCA_024586415.1 Phrixothrix hirtus
ATTTTGTAGATTAGGTTATTTGTACATTATGTATTTTTTGTATGCCTATCTTAGGTATTTTATACCTGTTGGCATTTCAATAAATAAATAAATAAATAAACAATGGTCTATTATATAAACTAATAAAGATTAAAACTCCTCCCTATCTGCTACTTATAACTAAATCCTTTCTTAACAATAGAACATTTACTTCGGTACTAAATTCCACCAAATCACATCCCCAATGTATATCGGCTGGCATATCTCAGGGTCAATATTAGGGCCCTTGTTATTCAAAATTTATGTGCACGATATACCTCAACCATTAGATAGTAATCTAGCTATGTTTTCAGATGATACTGCGATACTTAGTCAACATTTCGAATTGAACCACGCCATAAAACAGCTTCAACAGGGTATTGATGCAGTTAATGCATGGTTCTCAAAGTGGCGATTACAATTGAATACCTCTAAAACGGAAGCCAAAATTTTGCTCTGCGGAAAGTGGTTAATCCTCGCAACATCTGTATAAACAATCATCACATTCCTTGGAACGCATCAGATGAAGCAGTAAAGTAGCTAGGCGTATACATAAATAAAAGACTATTATGGGGCTTTCATATCAATAAAACAAATAACCAAGCGCATGTGAGATTGATACAATTATATCCTATAATTAACAGAAAGTTTTGTCTGAAAGTTCAGTGCGGTACTTTGCTTTACACATCACTTCTTCGGCCAGTTTTAACATATGGATGCTCAGTTTGGGGAGCTGCATCTGACACAAAAATACAGAAACTCCAAAGATTTCAAAACAAAGTTCTTCGAATTATAGTTGATGCTCCCTGGTTCATCAGAAATTCTCAAATGCACTGAGAACTATCAATACTAATATTTAAGGAATTATTGCAAAAATTATTCAAGAAATACTATGAGTTTCTCCCGCAGGTGAACACTATAGACTGGGTCAAATAAACATACATACTCGGCTTAAACGTAAACTTCCACAAGACGTTTATATAATAAACTAGTAGTTAATATCTTAGTTAATGATAATAAATAGTGACTGGTATCAACCCTTTATTTAGGGTACAATTTGTGATATGTGAGTGAACGTAACCATGAATAGCATTTGCAGCTGAACTGGTTTACAACTGTAATAAAAAAAAGAATCAGAGGTTGCAAATCACTTAGATAAGTTGTATATTATAAATTACAGAGTGTGTGCAAATTTATTTAACTTTGCAGGGTACCTCCGTCGTTATCCTATTATTATTAAAGATAGCGACTTGCGGTTTTCGTATTATGGTGCTACTTTTTTTATGAAAACAAAGATACCATAAATAAAATTTTCATTACCCCTTCGATTTGCTTTACAGGTTTAAATCGAAAATTTCCAATTTATGGGCTTTTTTTGTTACTTCACTTAGATTTTGTTGACGGTATCTTTATTTTTATAAAAAAGTAGCACTATTGCATGAAAACCGCAAGTCGCTAGCTTGAATAATAATAAGATAGCGACGGAGATACACTGCAAAGATAAGGATATTTGGACATTCTGTATTTGCCTTGAAAAGATGAAATAGTGTAATAGTGTAATATTTGTGTTTATTATGAAGGACCCGCATGATATTTTAAATCAGATTTCAAATAAACACAAACATTTCATAACTTCACCTTTCCAAGGGAAGCGCTGCTTTCTATTTTACGTTGTGGAAGCAGCACGTTTTTAAAAATTGGAGATAAAAGAAGCAAAAAATGGTAAACTCTTGTTACCCGTAACAGGTTAAATCTGTTCATTTGCACATCCCAGACAATTTTTCAGCTAATTAATAGTTTGCATTCCAAAATATGTGTGAGTAGGCTGGGAAAGTCCAGCTTGTTCACAATAATAGTTATTTTCAATTCAGTGTCATTAATACGACATAATACTAATTTCTATGCGTTTTTATAATAAATTAGTTTTATATTTACAATAAAATTTGTCTTTACTAAATATAGGTACTAAATTATACATTTAAGGTAAATATCGGCTGTAGAATGCTGTAGACAAAAACTTAGTTTTTAAAGGTTTTCAATGATTGTAGATTTGTTTTTTATATAAGCCCTGTCAATAGTGACGTCAATAAACTTTTTTTAAATGAAAACTCTGGAATTTTTATGGATTATCAAGCTTCTGAACACTCAGAATTAAAAAATACTCTATGTATCCTTTTTATTAATATTCTAGTAATTATTATGATTTCAATTTAAGAGTAATAAATTAGTAAATAACTAAGAATTTTAGCGGTAGAAAAGAATCCTGACACCATAAAAACTTTTTAATAACTCATAATTACAAAGAACTAAACTAATACCGCAAAAGCAATAAAACTTATGCAACCAATTTTAAAAATTAAAAAAATAGCAGAAAGAGGAAACTATAGAGTAGTCTATAGTAAGAATCGTTCAACAATTATTATTTCTGTCAAAAATTAGGTCTAGCAGTAGTAATGATCATTGTAAGCACTATAAAGTGTATCAATTTTACTGAAGTAATATTGATAGTATAGTTCGGAATTTCGTTCTTATGCTATTTTTTGAATTTTTAAAATCAGCGTTGTGACTCCAAAGCTTTGTGGAACCAGAAAATATCTTCAAATAGTCCCTACGGGTAAGTTTCTTCAAAAAACTTTTTTTTTCTTTGAATCATTTATAAGCTTTTAGGCCTTAACAAATTATCATAAAAAATACAAAAATCAAAAAATCACATATCTTTAAGTAAAGTATTCCTATAAACTACATAAATTAATATGTTCTTTGAAAGACCAGCTTGGAACAACGCAACTATTTTTCCACATGTTTGTAAGGTGGATTCCAGTTGCTCGGGTATTCGTGCCATATTCAAAATGGATGAATAAGATTCACTATATAATAGCTACTAAAAATAGTATACTATCGAACACAAACTGTTTCGCAACACAGTCTCTAATATTTTTAACACTTCCACAATAGTTAAATCACAAGCAAATTTAAAAAGATAAATCGAAAACCGCAGTCAATCAAAAACCAGCCTCTTTAAATAAACGATCACCAAAATATAAAACCAAATATTCTTCCACGGTTGTCTAATTACATGGAAAAGCTTAAAATCTGGTTGGAAAGTTATAAATTTGAATGGTTCACACGGCTTTCGAAATTTGAACGCTAATTCCGACGTGTGGTCAGTAAAAAAAGGAAAACTGGAAATAAATTACAATATTAATAAGCTACTAATGTTTCGTGTCAACTTTGCCTCCACTTAACTGGTCGTCTCTCATATAATATAATCGAGATACCCATAGTGTTTTTAAAATTTCAACCAGCCTGTATATGCAAAGCCAGAACCCACAAATTCATCTGCTGGTTTTACATTTTAAAATATTTCATGTTCTCAAATGTTATTTATTGCATGCAGAATTCATACCTCTAAAATTTTAATGTTGTAAATAATATTTCATTGTACAAAAACTAGTTATAGAAAAATTTAGTTGATCGCTTGATTTTGATTTATGCCGAATAAAAATTTTGTTTTCTCCTTAATCAGTTTTATTTCTAGGGAAAACATAAAAGATGTAAATAACCTTCCTAAAATGTTCTGTATCTAATTGTTATTTTATAAATGAAACATTACATTAATATATCTTTTTTAAAAGAGCATTTAAATTAATTTTGATTCACAACAGTGACGCACGGTATAAATAGCATAATATAAACCCAGATATTGCAAGCAATTAGCTAGTGACGTAAGACCACCTCACCGTATAATAATTAGACAGTAAAGCTGAAAAACTAATTGACAAAAGTAACTTATACAATAGAATGATTATAACCATAATTACAGCACTTACATGTCAAAATGCCGAAATTTAATTTAGCTTGACTGAAAATTTAATTATTTGGGAGAGAAATAAAACGATTTTCAAAAAATAAGTTTGGAATTTTTTAGAGGAAGATAATTTGTGAAAAATTATAAAATTTGAAATAAATTCGTGTTAAACATTTACGCTTCTCATTGCTTGCACATTCAACTAGGCAGCTTTCTTTAAAGACTATAAACCATCCAGAAAAATAAAGAATGAGTAGGGGTATTATGCTGTTGCAATTATTATCTATAGTTTGATAAGAGTATTTTCAAAATTAGAATTGTAAATAATTAAAAACGATTTTAGCAAGACCTATGAAAGACAAAGACAAGAATATAGTAAGTTGTTACCCTAGTGCCCTCCGTTTTGTAATTATGACCTGATTTTACTTTTAGTATTTGCTTATTGCAAAGTTTTAGTTAATATTTTTGTTAGTACTGTATTTCTTGATTATTTTATCGAACGTTTATCAAGTTCGAAGTCATTGTTGTTACTACTTTCGTTTATTATGTATGCGCTTTCGTCTGTTTATCTACCCTCTTTTTAAAAACGTACGTGTAAGTCGCTTATGTTTTACCGTATGCCTTTGTAATTTGCACGTTGTTTTTTAGATCTCATTGAAGAAGAATTGCATTTTGCATTCCAAATATGGGCTTTTAATAATAAATTTTAGTTAACAAATGTTTTTGTTTGACTCTAATCATAATGCCAACCGTGCTGCATAGCTATCTTGCTGTTTACTCAGGTTTAATCAACGCTACTGCTGACGTGGTTTCTGATTATTTATACAGGTTACCAACATATATTTTATAATTAAAACTTTGAAATTATAATTAAATCAACAAAATGTGCATAATCATAGTGCAACAAGAAATATCCAATAAATATACTTGTATAATTATTACAAATTTAATTAAATTTTTCAATTGAAATGCGCTCTACCAACTTCTGAAATATTAAATGAAAGCAAACTTACGCCCTTCATATTTTATTTTATTTAAAGAAAAGCTTCCTCTTTAAATAGAATGTAGGGTACGCAGCTTAACTAAGTTTAAAATTATTTAAAATACTGTAACGATTCGAATAATTCAAACCCGTAGGCAAACTTAGGTATTTAGTAAACGAAACGTATATCGCTATATAAATAATGCGTTTTACCTGTGCTATAGAGAGCTGTAGCGGCGGCTAGCGCTAGCTTGCACTTTGCGACATTACTTTTGTCCACCGGTGTACAACTATAATACCATCTGAGGTTTGTACGTCTTCCAAATCAGAGGAAGAACTAGCGTTTGATTCTGAAGATACTTCTGTTAAATTTGGACATGCTTAACTAACATTATTCTCACATAATACTTTTTTAATAGAATTTTGTTTTGGTTCTGTTTTGATTATAAGTTTTACCTAAAAATGAGAATATTATAATGTTTAGAGTGGCAGTATTGCTCTTTAAAAATGTTTTATCTATCTTGGTGTAGGGTTACTCCTGTAGAACATTTCCCTTATTGTTGATGTTTTCTTGATTAGCTGCTTTAATTTTGATGTTATTCAAAAAAACTGAAATAGAACAAACTTTCATAATACACTTTATTCCAGACTATATGAAAACAACAAAAATTTTTACATTACCTATTTTCAAAATTATTAAAATAATAGTTACAATAGCTGCAAGGGCCAAATTAAACAGACACGTAAAGACCGCCTTCTTCAACACAAGTTAAACTTTTGTAAGGAGCACCTTGGTTGTACCTTAGCTATTCATTCTAATAAAACCAAGAATAATCTCGTTGAGATTATTTTTAAAGAAATTAAGTCCACCAAGAGATTGTTTCTTGAAAATGTAGCTGTTGCATTTTTCGGTAAATCTATCTATAACAAAACTTGCAGTTCACTTGTCGTTTCCATATTATATAACCTATTCAAATTAACAATATCTTATTATACTTAAAATATAAATTAGTGTTTTAATATTAAGTGCATCAGTAAACGTGGTTTACTCGTAAACGCTTTGATTTATCGGAAGATAACACGAGGACTTTGTTTGCAAAAGAAAGACAAGCAATTTCTTTTTTATAATAATTTTTAATTTACTTTTTAAACCAAAAGGGTATAATTGAAATAGTCTTAACCACCACCTAAAACTACCCTTTAAAATAATTTAAGGAGTTGTTCACTCTGACCTGATTTTGCGTCCATATAGTCTATGTCTGTCTTGCAACTTCAAATTGATATTTCAAATCGTTTAGTTGATAAATCGGAAAAACTAATATTTATTCGAACCCTTTGGAGGGGGGCATATTTCTCTTAATATTTAATTTCGGACTATACGTATAATGACTTTATGTTTGTTTTGATACATGAAACACGACGCATATGGCCATCTCAATCGTTTTAAAACACCCTGTACAGTGGATAATTTTCGCAACGGTAGAAATTATTGAAAAGCCATTAAATATATTACTTTGATTTAAATAATTTACAAATTTTTAGGTTTTCTTTAAATTTAGTGTTAACTTCGCCCGTATTTTGATTCAGTAATTGAAGAATTTTTGAAAGAATCATTATTAGGCGCAGAGGGTATAATAATACGTTGTATAGAATACTGCTCAGAGAATTAGTTTAACTTTATTGCAGGGTTTGAAAAAATAGTTGCGTTCTCTACAACAGTGTAAAGTGCAAAACTGGGCGATCTTGTAAAGGTAAAA
Source organism: Phrixothrix hirtus (assembly GCA_024586415.1). Taxonomy (NCBI): domain Eukaryota; kingdom Metazoa; phylum Arthropoda; class Insecta; order Coleoptera; family Phengodidae; genus Phrixothrix; species Phrixothrix hirtus. The sequence goes on from JAHWXV010423703.1 coordinate 6,566, forward strand.
ACGAGAGACGGCTTGTAAAATAAAACATGAAAGTTCTTACATTTCATTTATTTCCTCTGTAGTTGATTTAAACTAAATTTAGAGGATTAAGAACAAATTTCTCCAACATATTTAACTGTAGATTTTTCAAATTTATCATAATTTTCTACAATCGTTACTGTGGCAATAATTGGTAGATTAAGCTAATTGACAGTTAAATACTTAGGTGAAATTGGAGCTAAAAGGATTAGTTTCAAAAATATATTTATTTTTGTGTTAACAAGAATCAGCCATGCCTATGGAAATATAAGATATCTCGTGTGTACATAATAACTACCTTAACACCTTCAAATGACAAAACAAGGCGTAAATACCGCTTATGACCAAGCCTTCCGTATTGTACATTCGTGTATAAATTTATTGGGGATTAAGTGCTTTCTAAACTAATGTTTGTGGTAATATGCAAAATTTAAATTAAAGCTTAGAGTACATCAACCAAAATAACTTAGGAACTTACAATTTCTTATTAACCTTTAATAACGGATTAATCTAAAGTTCTTTCCCCGTGCGTAAAAATGCTTCTAAAATAAATAATTTCTATTGTAGTCCTAACAATTTTATTATTTAATGCAATTTTAAAATATATAATTAGAAATAAAATCAAATTAATCTGTTAAATTTGGCACGATTTAAAGCATCAAATGGCATACGTTTCCTCTAGTATTACTTTAGAAAGCACCTAGAATACGCTTTGAATAAACATAATGTTTTTCATTCATTAATTATATTCATTTCAGAAAGTGCTGTGAAAATAGCTGTTTGGGGCATTTCGCGAGCTTTAATGAACCTGTACTTATAATTACAGTTTTAATTAGAATTTTGATAGAGCACCCGTTCATCCATAGATGTGCATATGTTTTCAAATACATATGACAACAAAATTAAAACTCAACTTCGTTAATTAAGGAATTATCACTAGGTAATATCACATTTAAACTTCTAGGTTTAATTGATATACTTTACCTTTTTATTAGTTATTTTTGCTTACTGTCTATTCTATAGTAATAAATGACATTAGAACGATGTCTTTATAAAAATTGACTTGATTCAATGTCCTTTCAAAGACTTTGTTCGTTGTAGGGTGACCACTAAATTCTTACGTTATTCTGTTCTTAATTAAATTAACCTCAAAATCGCTTTACATTATTTTAAATTAAATTTAATTAATTTTTTCAAGCGCAACTTTATGAGGAAATTTAATGTTTATTATTTTACCAAAATTAGTTTAGATAACACTCAACGTATCTCTTAATGATAATTGTAGTTCTGACAGAAACAACTCAATAATTCCTCATACAGGAAAGGGTATCGTGTTAGTAATATTATCATATTTGAAAAATAAAGTGATCCTCTTAATTTATCTTCCTACAAGACGCGAATAACACAAAACTCTTGATTCGGGTTATCAAATAGATTCCATCTTATTTTCTATCTTTAGCTCTACGTAAACAAAATAAATATTAACTACGTAGAAGTACTTTAGTTTAAGACAATTTTCGGTAATTAATTTCAAAATACCAAAGTCTGATTAAGCGCATCTTGTCGAGCTAAGAGACTATAATTAAATTTATAGAAGTAATGTAAGTAATGTCGTATCGCTCGAAATAAACAGAACATACCACCTGTAATCGACCATCTGCTACAATTTTTATTTGCTTTACTTAGGTTTTCATGGGGATTAATTTTAATTATCAAATATAGAGTTGGTATAAGTCAAAATAAACGTTGAAGTAAACTTCTCTGCATTATTTAACTGTTTTACCAACTAACTCAGTTTTTTCTGATTAAATATGTGAAGGCAATGTATTCTACAGTAGTAGGAGAAGGTGGTTCTGGATCCACAATTGGGTCAAGGCCAATGAGGTCAATCATATCCACAATCGGGTCAAGGCCGTGTGGTAAATGACGTCCAAAAGTGGGTCAAGCCATCGGGGTCAATGGCTTCCACAAGTGGATCAAGCCCGTGGGGTCATTGACCTCATTGACCTTGACCCAATTGTGTATGCAGAACCTCCTTCGACTACTACTAGTATACCGGATGTGGATAAAGTTACACTTTTATTAACTCTTAAAATCTGATTACTAAAACTAAATTTCCTGAAATGGCCCATTTCTCCGAAACGTGTCCACTTAGGGGAAAAAGTAAATTTGAAAATCTCCCCGCCAACGCCCCCCATGTCGACATTTAAACACATCTATTGAATAAAATGAGAACGAAATCCTTAGGGTCACTTTGACAACGTGCAAATTTTTCGGACTTCGAAATATTTTCATTGAAATAATAAAACTTGTTTTGCGTATTGTGCCCAAACGACTTCCATTTATCGGTAGGTCTCAACGGCTTCATATGGAAATTGATAGAGATCTATGCGTTGACTGCTATTAGGGCCTAATAAATATTAAATATCGATGTGAAAAATTGTAAATATTGTGGACTTAGAATAATTTTCATTAAAATAATTGTGCAGGGGGATCATAAACCTGACCTTGACACAATTGTGGATCCAGAACCCCCCTTCGCCTACTACTAACAACTTCTTAGGTATGCTGAAGTTTATTTCATATAAATAATACACACCATGTCAATATTAGAGTATAATACTATTTAGAATACGTTATTACTCTAAACTGCTCTCTTCCCAAACTACAATATTATTAATTATTCTATACTTATCATGTAAAACTACAATAACAATTGGTATTAATAAGCACATCATAAAACTATCAGTTATTTACAATTCTGAAAACCGCTTACAATAAATCTTTGCTCTATGATTAACATTTAAATAGGTGAAACACTATTGCCACATTCTTTCACTCTCCTTTCAAATTGTATTATATCTAATAATACTGACTGCCAGTTTTCCCTTCGTACTTCTCGGTACGCATACAACCACGCTACCATATAACGCTTTCGTATATTATTACCATTATCATTATTATCTTGCTCCCTTTCAATTATTCTATCTTCTTTGTTTTCCTCTCTTTCTTCGCTAATTACTTCAGAATTTATAATACCACTTTCGTCATTAGGGAAAAATGGATTAAATTGATGAGTAAACTCTTTTAAATTCGCACTACATAACCGTTGTATCAAACATCCATCACACATTTCGCCTTCTAGATATCCATTACAAATCTTTATACCTTTAGTATACCTTTTCACTAAATTACTACAATACTCGGCACTAAACCCCCAAGATCTATAAACCGCTTCACGCTCAGCATCAAATACTAATGCTTGAAATTCTTGTTGCAATCGTTCAATGGATGTGCGTTTATCTATAGCTTTTGTCCAATGTTCCGCAGCGTAACACATCCACATTATTATTGAATAATTAAAACACTACATAATTGTCTTGTACTTTCTTATACTTATATTTACGAATTTTTCAACAATTATTACGCAGATGCTTTAACAACGTCTATACCAACAGGAATATTTTCAGGAATGTAATGTAACATTTTCAACAGTAACAATATTCCCTTACATTTTACATCTCTACATTGTTTTATGATGGTCATAACGTTCACTTTAGGATCATCTGGTACATCTACAATACATTTTAATAGCTTATCATAAAACGATATAAAACCTTGACTAGTATGGAACACGAGCAATTCCTTTTCTACCCTCTCACTATTTTGTTGAAACGCTTTTACTCTAATATCAAAGAGACTTTCCAAACTACAACCGTATGTCAGATGTAAATACTTTATATATCCTTACAATAATGTGAATTGTATATGATGAGTAGTGGGAATAGTGAACTTTAACTTACACTGGTGGGGTTTAAACAAGTTACGAGTACCAAAGGGATGATTTATCGGTATCCAATTTCGGACCCCGAATGTTCCTTAATTAACTCAATGGTGAAGAGAGGCCATTAACCTGACTTTCACCAATTGCGGAGAGAAGTATTTGACCTTACCTTAATTGACAATATTGAACTACCACTTATAGTTGAGTATAAAATACAACGACGGTTATAAAACTAAAGTCCAACGGTAGGTATTAGATCAAAGTCCAAGGTTGTGGTAAAATACTTTAAATACGTTTAGATTATTGACTTGATTATAACTCAATTGTGAAGGGGATCGTAAACCTAACCTTGATGGAATATTTAACACAATGAATTATTTAAAACGAATGCAGGTGCACTATCGATTCCTGTCTCATTTAGCTCTATAAATCCTTTAAAACCTTACGGATCGCTAAAACGTTTAACATTTAACACAACGTTTGAAACGTTTATCAGGACGTTCCAAACGCTTATACAACGTTTCAAATGTTTAACAAACGTTTTCAAACGCTTAACATAGTGAACTGTCGAAACACTTAACGCAACGTGTCAAAACGTTAACGCGATGAATACTTTAAAGGAAGATCTGACCGTGATCCCGTTGTGGGGGGGGTCATTGATCAGGCCTTGAACTAATCGTGGAGATGGTCATTGACCTGACCTTGCCTCGAATGTGGGGGAAGTCATCGACCTAGGCCGATTGTGGTCGTTGCCATGAGCTTAACCCAATTGAGGAGAGAAGTCATTCACCTGGCCTTGATCTAATTGTGAAGAAGGGTCATTAACCTGACCTTGACGCAGTTGTGGAGGGAACCCATTGACCCTCCCTTGACCCATTTATGGAGAGAGGAAATAGGCCTAATATTGACCCAATTGTGGAGGGAGGTCATTGACCCGACCGTGACCCAGTTTCAAAGGTCATTGGCTCAATCTTGACCCTATTGTGAGGTGAGGAAACTCACCTGACCCTGACCTAGTTGTGGAAGTGGTTGACCTGATCTTTACCCTATTGTGGAGGTAGTTAACCCGATCTTAAGCCTGTTGCGGAGTGGGAGCATTAACCTGACTTTGACCCATTTTTGGAGGTAGTTGACCCCATAGTGACCCGATTGTGGACCTGACCTTGGCCCAACTGTGGAAGTAGTTGACCCGATATTGACCCTATTGTGGAGTCAAGGCATTGCTGACCTCGACCCAATTGTGTAAGGGGTTACTGACCTGGCGTTCCCCAATTGTGGAGGGTGGTCATTGGCCTGACATTTACCCAAATGCGAAGGGGGTCATAGACTTGACCTTGACACAATTTTGGATGCAGAACCACCCTTTGCCTACTACTGCTTCTAATATCTTATTTTAGATACCAAATTGTAATAACCTGGTTAGAGATAACATATTATTTTCCTTTATATATTATAGGATTGAAAATAACGTCTACAGATGATTAGAATATTATTTAGGTTTATTTTTGGAAAGATAATTACAACATTTACCAATCGAATTCGCTGGACACACAAAACGCTAATTAACTCCAAAGTCTTTTTCCGATATGTCTCTTCAACGCATTTTCTCGAAGTAAACGCAGAGTTCACCTAAAAGGGCATCAAAGACATTGTAACACTATGTTTATTTCTAATTAAATAAAAACATACTTTAATACACTTGTTCAGAAGTCATTCAGGAGCTAGGTGTGTGTACATTCAAACATAGCAACCTAACAAAAATAAATAAATTGGTAATATAAATTTTAAAAGTCAAATAATAAATGGTGCCATTGGATTTAAAAACAAAAATAAAGACATTGGCACACGGTTTAAATACAGAAAAACACGATTTCACGAGGTTTAAGCTGTAATTTAAATAACAGGTAAAGTCAACAGGTCAAACTGAGTGTATCAAAAATTATTTCGTCGAAACACAATCGCCCAAAATTCATCATTCTGTCACAAAAATATCAGAAATAGCGAAACTCGTGTTAAACATTCGACAGCGCAAAGTGGTCTCCTGCAATCAGATATACCAAAAATACAAGTACAACGGTGCCGCGTTATCTACACAAGCGAACCTGCGCTGCCCAAGCAATTCTAAATGCACTTACATGAAAGAAATAAAATCAACTTACCCTAAATAAATGCTATCAATTACCAACTATAATTTGACCTATACAACTAAATTATATCCCCAAAACATTACATTATCGTAAAATTTGTTTTAGAAAATTGGCTGTATTGCTAAGCATAAAGTTTATGCGACACCAGCAATAAATCAACAAGATGTGAGAAACAAAATTAATGCTAGCGTATAGATTTACTCGCAAAACATTGTTGTCTGTCAAAAATGTTGTTCGTTGGAGACTTCAACGTTGTATCGAAGTTAATAATTTTTATTATGAAAACTTGTTACGTAAATTATTTGAAATGTTATTATCATGGTTATTTTATTATCATTGTTTAAGAGGGAATGGATATCTGTATTTTAGTAGAATACGTCTCATTTGAAAACCATATCACAATTATTGATGAAACTTTTTGTAATACAATTATTTTTTAATTCTACGTTTACGGACGCATTTATTTTTTGTTTATTTACTTAATAATTGTAAAAAATTAAAAACTAAAATATTTAAATAAATAAATGCGTCTGTAAGTGTAATTTTAAATTCACGGTTAAAGTTTATAATAATTTTTTTTTAATCAATTAAAATTACAGTAATATACGAATTGTTCATATTACAGTTTGATGGCTTTTCACTTGTGCTGAATTAATTTTTAAAATTCGTGCCATTTTTAGGAGGAATCTTCTTCTTTATATTATTTATAATAATATACGTATTCTACTAATTATTAATTAGTCTCCAGAAAGTAAAGCTAAATACGGAATATTTTACAACTGAACGCAGATTTAAAACATTCTAACAGTGTACACGAAACCCTGTTCGACTTTAAACCGACAAAGGGCTCGTACAATCGACGCAAATGTTGACAAGAACCGTAAATATCTTTACATTGTGTTGACAGTAACCATAGTAAAAGCGGTTGAATGGTATGTTGCCAGTTGTACTTAGTGGAAATATATTTTTATGATTCCGGAGGTTAAGTTACATCAACTGAATTATGCAGCGTGATTTATTGATATTGCGAAAAATCTTAGGGCAGAATAGTTTATTGTACTAACTGTCATTCCCGCAAAATTAGTAATTGCTCTTGATAAAGCTCCTTATCAAACAATGTTAGCTCCAGACTTCCGCAATCCTACAACATCATCGAGGAAATCAAGCATAATAGAATGGTTAATAAACAGAATAGTATCTTTTCCCGAAGCAATTATTAATTTTAACAACTTAACGAGACCTGTACTGATGGAACTATCCCGCAGATACAGTTTTTCGAAATAATATTTGTTGGATAAAATTGTCAAAGGTGTATAAGAGAATAATGTGAAGCTTAAGTGGCTTCCAGTAACCCACTGTAATTTTAATCCAATAGAATTGATTTGGGCGTATGTTAAAAATAAGGTGGTGAAGCCAAACACGACTTTTAAAATAAAAGATGGTTTGGAACTTTATCAATCAACCAATGCAAAATTTACCAAAAGAGGCTTGGGCTAATTGTGTTAGACATGCCAAGAAAATTGAAGGAAAGTATAGGATGCAGAAAATTTCATTGATATCTCCATAGAACCATTATTAATCATTAATGTGTAAGATGAGGATGATGCTGATGAGAGAGATGGTGAAAGTGCTGACACTGAAATCAATGAAGACGAAGAAAATGTTTGTATGTAACTACTATCAGAATATAACACTTATTTTGATTAACTTTCCGTGGGTTGGGCTACGGTCTCACAGTGTTATAATTAAATATAAATAATATTTATTGTTTATATTACAGTCTTGATAAAGAATCTAACTGAATTATTGTACTTTTTACTGTAGTTTTTACGAGGGTTGCCCTTTATGTTATTACAAATGACCACTAGATGTCGCTAGTTTAATAAGTTATTGCCATATTCATAAAATTTGACATTTTGTATTGTAAAATCCGTGGCAGCTTAGAAATTGACAGAGTAGTTTGTTTACAGTGCGCGTTTA
>JAHWXV010423738.1:0-16145 GCA_024586415.1 Phrixothrix hirtus
CAAATACTTAAACTTCAGGGCCTGAAACGGTCGGTTCAGGATGAAGGTGTTAAGAGGTTTGAATACTTCGGTGCACCGTTTGCCAAGAGGTTCATCGTTCATCGTTTATATATAATTGGCAACCTTAATCTAATTGGCCACTTCTACGTATGCATTGTACTAGTAAAGAAAGTATAACAGCAGGTGCAGTTTTCCAATATGACTGCAATAACCAGAGATTCCAAGAAAGCCTCCAACGAAAATTACACCGGGTATGTAGATAAACATTTAAGAAGTTATTTTTTATATTATTGCATTCTTTTTAAATTTCAGAGAGCTAAACCGTGCGCCATAAATTTATCGCCTGTTTGTAAAGCAACTGACGAAGGCCTGCGTATTTTCAAACACCAACATACATAATGCTGACTATGATTGTATTCATCCATTAGCATTTTTTGATTCCAAATAAAATACATAAGTAATTGTATTTATTAATTTATAATATTAAATAATGTAAATAAATGATATATGGAAATTGGTATTGAGCTTTTAGTACATTTTTTTAAAAATTAGGCTTTTTTCCATGTATACGTTATCATTCGATGTTAAAAAGCATCATCTCTAGGAAATACAGAGTGATTAGTTAATATAAAAATAGGCATTCTATGTGCTAAATAATCTGATTGACATTTAACTTTACAATTTACAGTATCTCCACCAACTGCCTATTGTAGTGGAAATGATGTATATTTATTAAAACTTTCTATTTATCCTACGTTAAAACAAAAATGAATTACACAATCAAAAAAATAATTTTTACCGGGACTAGGTTCTCCTATTATTTGCATACAAGTTACTTTTGATATACATTTATTTACGATATTTTAAGCATCTACAACTGGAGATGAAGACTTTTCACATCGAATAATAACGTATATATGGAAAAAACTCTCATTTTTAAATGAATGTACCAAAAAACCGATACCAATTGCTGTATATCAGTTACTTAAATTATTTAATATCATAAATGAATAAATACAATTACTAAATCTATGTATTTTATTTGGAATCAAAAAATGCTAATGGATGAATGCAATCATACTCAGTATTCTGTATGTTAGTTGAATCATTTAAAATTATTTTTTCACCATTACAATGTGCTGCTTTACCGAAAGGATAAATACTAGCTCTATCACATTCTATGATTAATTCACATTTAACGCTAAAGTAAGCAGTAAAATTTAAATAATCATCTGCATCTAATGATGGATTTAAAGACGGAGCACGTAAAATTCCCATATAAACTAATGGAATAGCACCATATTGCTTAATCGGTTTATGTAGCCATTGTCTAGAAGGATCGTCGATATAATTTTTAATGCTTTCTTTTTCTTTCCCATTACTGCTACTATAAACAGTAAAAGCATTTGTACCTGTTAATGTTAAATGAACATCGCCATCGCCATTTGCTAAGATTTTCGCAGCATGCGATAAATGCGCACCCATTCGAGGATCATATAACGTATCTGATTCATCAACGCCATATGGTATATTAGGCACTTTATTTTTAATAATACCATTGCGAAGTATGTAATGCCAAGCAATTATTTTTTTCCTATTTTCGGTACAAAATTAAAACGATTAATGTGTCTATCTAACATTGGAAATCCTTCATCGTGTGTAGCATATATATCTAGTTCTTTGTTTTCAACTGTTAATATAGCTGCATATCAAGAACAATGTCGAGGCACGCCCATACATATTGGCATGCTTGACGTATCACTTTTGGCATAATATTCTTCAATTTCAGTCATGAGTAATAGCATCTAACTCTATAGGGATCGTAGGTTTAGATGCGTCACTTTTATAACCTCCCTGATATACATAATATTTTTTATTTAATGCTATTGCTGATAATCCTACATTACAATGACCGGCAATTACAGTTCCCGATAAAGTAGATCCAGTATCAAATGCCGTTCTAGTGCCTTGAGGAACGATACTACATGATGCTTTTGTAACAATACTTCTACCAATCAATGTAGAATATTCATACGGACTTATATAAAAATATAATGAAGCTTCAGGTAAAACTGCTAATGGCGTACAATGGACTTTAACCTAATTGTTTTTGCTCCGCTTCGCTAGTTATTGTTGTAAAGCATACCCATACGTGTAAAAAATTCTAGATTTTTCAAACCGTAAATGAAATTTATTCAATCGTAAAGACCTTGGAATACTTAGATGTTTATCATTACCTGCACTTATAGCATTACTATGTGACGCTACACTACCTGCTCTATTAGTATCTGTACCTTTTAATGCTCGCTGATCTATTTCCATATAGTTTTCTTCGTTAGGTATACGTTCCAACATTATCAATACGATTCATTATGCTTTCGTTAAACGTATCATCTAACACTGGTTCACTTGCTTTTCTAGTTTTTTGTTGTTTTAAGTAATCGTTGGACTGAAATTGCGGATCTATTTTCTTCTCTGTTTCATAACTTGCTCTATAAGTTGATTTTTCCGGTTTTCACTGCTACTTGTCATTGATGGATATAATTGTTTATAATATTCTTCTATTAAATATTTTGAATATAATCCAATTGCGCCAAATAAATTATGTGAATTACCTTGTAAAAAATCAATTAAAAAGTCACCGCTGAAATGTAAATCGCTCTCATGAATATTATTTTTAACATATTCTAAATCGTGAAGTGCGGCTAATATATCATCACTGTCAACACGATCGTCGTACGTGATTTTATTACCCGGCCCGAGATATTTATGGAATGAAAATATTAACATAACAATATACTTATGAATATTTCAACAAACACGACTTCATTTATAGTAGCAAAAAGGAAATGGTTATAAACTTTGGGTTTACCACCACAGCTGCAGCATCAACAAATGACGAAGGCCAAGGTTAGCCAGGTGGGGTCAGTCACATGAGGGGCTCATGAATCATGAGTGCACATGAATCATGGGAAAGCCGATTCGTCCTTCGATTTGAGGTGGTAACTTCCTGCGATATTATATGGAACCACCCAGCGAGTGCCTAAATCTAGAACATTGTACAAAATACCAACCGCTACAATTATAAAATGCTTCTACAGTAAATGGCCATGCCTCTGAGTAGGTCTGGTTCCAAGTATTTGAAAATGGGGCTAGACCCTATGAAAATTTCGCATCATGTCTGAGAATATTGAAAAAGCTTACTGATCAAGGTATAAAGTTTTCTCAGCAGACCTTTTATGAGCTTCTGTACCGGAAATCATGAAGCTGGATGTAAGAGGAAATTGTGCTTGACGATTATTGTTTTAAAATAACTTCTGGAGCTGCAGATAATAACATTTTAAACTTCGCCGCAAAAAAAGATAGTGCTACAAACTATGGGTATTGCCATCAACGTTAAGAAAGGCACTGAACATGCAGGAGTTCCTATTGCAGAAAGAGCAATGTTTAAGCAAACGTTAGCACTGCTACAAAGACATTATAAACACGGTTGTGGATGAGATAACTAAACAGGGCATTTAAAATAGTAAACATAAGGCCCAAGTAGTGTACGAGGTGTCAAATAAAGACCTTAAACTAGCCTTGCTCATGTACGAATTAGTATATAAATTTAATGAGCTTGTAATTAACGAAATGGATCAGAACAGGCTAACGATGGCATATTTATCCCACGTAATGGAACAAAACTGCAAATAAAAGATTATTTTTACTCGACTGTTCTAATAATATGATTTTGTCCTTTTTCTTCCAGATAAAATTGTATTTATTCAGGTTTCAAATAGATTTCTTAAAAATATAAGGAAGTCTTGTTAAATATAGCTGTGGAACTAAGAGTGTTTCATTGAATCCGTTCACAGCTGTCCTGGCAGGGCCAACGGCGGATTGTATTTCATAACTGAGATTTTAAAAAATATAAATAGCGTTTGAGACATTTGATTTTAATAAAATTTCGTGGCACTATGACTAGCGGCAACCTCTGCATAAAATGAGGCCTGTTTCACTCAGAAATTTTTGATGGTTCCACTCCTAGTTATTATATCACCAAATGATGTCATCACCGTATTCTAACACAAAACATACTTCACAAAGGAAAAGGACAGAGAGATATTTCTTTAAATGCCCACATATTGTATCGTTCAAGAATTCTAGGGCTAAACTCCAGATTAAACATATGACTGGACAGGTGTGCCCTGAGTATTCCAAACTTTTGCAAGAAGCTTACGAGGATGTTACTTCGGAGCCGCACGGGTATCTACTGTTTGATTTAAAAAAGAAAACTCCTGACATTAATTGATAGACATCCATATTTGGAAAACAGGCCTGCGGCATTGTAAAAAAGGATATAGATACGAAACCCTTAACGACAAAAACATCACCATAAAGGATAACGCCCACCAGAGTGGTCTAGTATTCCGAACTGCTTAGAACTCTTTCAAAATTAGCCGAAAAAAACGAAAAGTATTATTGGCAGTTCTGGAAGACAAACAAGTGCATTGTATCTGCAAGAGCATTTATATCACACTGAAAGGTAAAGTGCCTCTTACAAATAAAGAAGGTCGCGACTCTCTAAGCATAAAAGTACTTTCAGAAAATTGGCACAACCAGGCGAAGCTGTAAGTAAACAGAAAGAATTACTAACACAAACAGGCGCAGCTTTTCTACCTCTAGTTTTACTACCACCTGTGAATTGATTATTTAGCAAATAATGCAGCATGCAAAGAAAATGATGGTCGAGTTCCCAGACCTTTATCAAAGCTAAATGGTGACATGGAAGAAGTTTCAAATTCGCTAATGCCTGATAACGATAAATGGGCTTTATATAATCAAGTATTGCAAAGATATCTGCATTTCATGGACGAACAGCGGAAAGCAGTCAGTGTCACATTAGGACCAAAAAAGAAAAGATCCCTGTAATCTTTCCGAATTTTGAAAAAAAATAAAGCTTAATAAAACGGCAATTTAAAATTCGGTAATTAAGAGAAATAAAAATTAAAATTTATATTAATAATTATACTCTACTAATTAATCTTAGTAGGAAAAGTTACTAAACAGTTAAAATTAATATAAAAGGAAAACTTACATATAAAGTTACTTCTTATAAATTTTTTTACTTTATTTAAAATCAATGGGATGTAGTTCAGACGCTACTTGGAAGGTATTCAAAACGATGATAGTAAAGGTAGTATTAAAATGTTTTGCTGCTAGAAAAGTTACGTAACAGTTAATTGAGGCTCAAAGGGTATGTGAACCAGGTAGTTTTTATACGATTTCTATTTTTTGTTGGGCGCTCTAAAGATTTTGAATTAAATAAATATAGTTGATATACAAAAAATAGAAAACGCAAATTGGCAAAGCATCACACAAAAATCTTTCCTATTTAAAGGTAGGCTTGGTTAATTTAAATAAATAAAAAATATTAACAATAAACAAATTTAATAACAATAATGACTTTTAAAAATTAAATCACAGTTGAGTTTGACATTTGATTGAAAGTAATATAATAATAGTTACTGATAAGTTACACAAAGAATAATTGATTCGCTAATTTTTACCCAAACAGAATCGCAACGGCGGGACGATTCAGAAAGTAATGGGAAAAACACAAATATGATCAAAAAAACCACGCTCGTCGGTGTAGAACAGCTTCTGTCTCAGGTAGCAGGTGAAGCTCCGATGGAATGGTGGATCAGCATCGGTTTCATTCGAATGCAGCCAGTACTGTAATATCGCAGGAATGAATTTCTTAAATATATTGAAGGTTCCGACAATTAGGAACGTACAAAAAAAAGACAAGTAAGCAAGCTTGACCGAGTCAATTTTACAAGAAATAAATTAACACGAAGTGTGAAGCAGCTTCCGTTAAAGTTACGCAAGTCCTTAGACTTTTAATACTAGTTAATATTTAAAATTTAATTTCTAAAATTAATAAAGGCAACTTGTGCATAAAGAGATTACAATAAGATAATAAAAAATATATGTTGTAATTTCTAAGCCAAATAAAATATTAATGAACGAAAGGTAATATCCCAATTTTGAAAGTAACCCCCTTTTTGAAAAATTTCTAAAATTGTAGCTGATTATAGACAATTGTCGGGAGATACTTGAGAGAAACTTCTAGACACAGTAACATTTGCTCTGATTACAATTTGATAAGTCAGTCCAAGATATGAACTTAAGTGGACATTATTCTTGCAAGCTAAAGTTTGCAAAAATAATTCCTATAACTAGAATAAAAGATATCGTAGAAACTTGATAGTTCTATGAGCTTATCAACTCAGATGAAAAAGGTATGGCATGTAGGCAATCGTAGACACAACTAATGAGCTAACACAGACTTCAATATTTTTTCGAGCTCTACGCCCTTAATTCAAAAATTAACAGTCGTAGTATATGTGACAATTTAATTTCAATAGTAATAAAGTTTGACTTACTAAATTGGAAGCAAATAAAGAAAAAGAAACGATCTTACTAGTTGTCTCACAGCATCACAGTACGACACACCACCCAAAAAAATCAGCAGGCTGGTATGTGATAAATTTAGAAACGACCCTTGAAAACAAAAAGATATTAGTGATAACGAAACATACCACCCAAGGTTTGCTTCAGCAGCAAGTAATTTTTAAGAGAACATTAACATTAATTCTGTAATTATAAATTTAGGTAATGATAAGGTAATTTTTTAAGAGAACACAGGAAATTTTAAGGTAAAGCATTACATATTGTCGCAAGCAAGCCCTAACTCTCTGCGCTTCTGTATTCCTGCTAGCCATGTTATCGGTAACAATCAGTTCGAAACAGACATTCTATTTTTAATACTTAACGCACCTTATATGAATTAAAGGAATGAAAACTAAATTTTGACGTTAATACCTAAAAAAAAATAACAAAGGTTTTGCAAATATAAATACAGCGTTGCCACTGTTAAATTAAAGTTAAAATTATAAAGGAAAATTTTTAAAATAGAACTTAATAAATTCTTAATTTTGTCCTCTAATATAATTCAACTAAATGTAACACAAAGAGTGTTACAGGCTGCTAGACGCCGACATTATGTCAATGATACCAGGAGTTTGTAAAAAGAAGGTGGATAATCTTCTAAGTTTTATGGGCAGGTCTCAAGATACTAATTGGGAAACTAAAGGCATTGTCGAAGTACAAGGCGAAACAATACCTTCTTCGAACACAGTGGATCTAGTAAAGACTCTCTGCCACCCCGAAGAAGTACAAATCCTCCAAGATCGCAGCAGTTTAACACTCTTCGCAGAGAAATTCATACTCCAGTGAAATTTATAGGAAATCCTCGATGATGTGAATTTACAGTACAACAGGTTACAAAAAGGGAGATTCTATTAATGAACCGTTAAAGTAAGAACGAGGAAGGTTTCGAAAAAGGCAGAAGAGATCGACGCTAATAGAGGATTTGGCCACTTTTTATTACGACCCTGCCAACCTTACAGATTTTTCTGCAGCATCTTCATTAGTAAAAGAAGTAAAGCATCAATGCTCATTTTCCATAGTGAACAAATGGTTAAATCAATAAAATGCGCACACCGTTCACAAACCAATTACAAAAAAGTTCCGCAGAAGCCAGTAAAATTTAAGCAACAAGTTCGAACTGTGGCAGGCGCATTTTTGTAATATGCGTAATTGATCAAAGAGAATTACAGCAATAACCACTTGCTTACAGTTATAGATGTTTTTAACAAGCTAAGTGAAACCTATAAAAGCAAAAGTTTCGGGGCAGCCATAAATGCCTTTCAATGCCCGAAGCCTACATATTCACAAACTGATAAAGGGCGCGAGTTTACTTCTGCAAATGTACCCGCACGCTCATCTACGCGCCCGTCCACTCGCCTGTTTGCCCGCATACCCATCCGCACGCATGCATGCATTAACGCACGCACGTACTCAAGGAATAGCACGCGCGCACACGCTCGCACACAAGCATGCACGTACCACACACAACCCGATTTCCAAAAACATGATTTTCGTTATCAAGTGCCTAGAAAACGCATGTTTCCACTAAACTTTCAACATACAAGATTTTAGACGAAAACAATACTTCCTCTTTTACCTATATTTACATAGGGTAAGACAAAGTAACTAGATAAAATATAAATTTGTTAAGTCCAATCTGTAAAAATTCAGTGGATAGATTTTTTGAAATGGTTTAAAAAGAATGTAAAGATGAGGGTAAAATTGTAAATCTATGTAACAAAAGATATTATAAAAAATAGTTTTCCCCTCCTACAGCTGGCCTGGATTATTATCTATTCAGAATTTCCCCGGGTACTAATCTAAAGGAGTATACTACAAACTACTTCATCTTACTTATTTAACAGGCACAAATGAATTTTGTTTTTGCGCTATGAATTTGGCATTTGTCCTATAAAGTATAAGCTTTAGTTATAAAATGATGATATCATCGCGCTTGCATTTGAAACCAGAGTTCCAGGTTATGAAAATGATATCACATTCCAATAATTTCCTAAATTTCATCTCTATGAAAATTTTATTTGTAACACGTGTTAACTAGAGCGCTGCCTAAGATTAAGAATAATTGCATTTATTTTTATTTTATCAATAAACTCTCTGAACAATTTTATTATTTCAACTATCCAGCAAGCATATTCTATGCAATTATAATACTTATAGTGTAGAAATAAATATAAACTTCACTTTTCAGGATTAATTGTTCGTAATGGGGGAAATAAACTAAATTACTTGCTGCAAGTATATATATTGGTAAAATTTTCAGCAGATACCTAATATATGAAACCTGCCAACATATTGATGCATTTTCCAATGTTTGATAATTAAATTAAACGTTCTTCATTTAATTGAGCGAATTTAAGAGTTAACTGAGGGATCAACTTTCGACCACTACATCTTTTTTAAGACCCCTATTTTACTGCTAAAGCATTAGGTACATTTAGAAAAGCCAACTGGTCACATAAATGGTTTTACATATATAATCCTCGACACTTTCAGGTAATGTAAATGGAAGTTAATCCCCCATAGGGATTTCCTTAAGGAAATTCTTATGAGGACTAAGAAAGTCCAACTTCTTATTTTAAATTCATTACTCATCAATATTCATTGGTTGGTTTAAAACCAATAACATTAATTTCAACAGTTAAGTTTCTACTAAATTAAAACCCACTTATCGAAAATTAAAGTGAAGGAAAGTCGACATTTTTATAAGTATTCAAAAGTGCGTGCCAGGATAGCACAGAACAAATATACAGGATATAAATTAGTTATTTGTAAAGATAAAATTTTGAGGCTTTGAGATTGTGTATACTGTATAATAGAATTCCTTCAACACTCAAGAAAACTTTTCTTTAACTCAGAGTCTGACCGTATCTCAAATTTCATTTATTTAAATTGCACGCTATACCTTTTTACCCTATAACAATAAAGTGCGATGCTTTAAATTTTCAATTATGATTGGCTATGACCATTCATATATCTGTTTTCATAGCTCTGTTTAAAATATATGTCAGGAGGTCATATCCTATCTTAATTGGGAATTTAAACTATCGCATATTATAATTAGACGACCATATTATTTAGTTAAACTACCACGGCATGATACAAATAGTGAAATTATTTTCAGAAAGTATGCAAGGGTAGCGGAACAATGCTGGTAAATTAAGCTGTATTCACTGTCAGATTGCCCTTGTCGCTTTGAAACATACTTTGATATTTGTTAAATTTTTTAAGTTACTCTAAACAACAATAGGTCCTATTAAAACCAGATATAAACACCAATTTTTTATTCAATTTTTCAGATATAGCAATAATTATTATAGCTTATTTGTGTTTTAAGTAATTAACTCATGTGCTTGCATCGTGCATAAGGTTTAATTGTATAAACTGAATTTATATGATATTTTAAGAACAAATTCTATATTGTGATATATTGTTACATAAGATCGGATAGCTGGACGTTCCACCTTACTCCTGTTATTTTTTCGTTTTTCGCGATTTTCTTGAAATCGGGGTTAACGATTTTTTTAAGTTACTGTATTTGTTATCTATCTAATGCCTTTCATATAATCTAAGCGATTTCTTAGAAAATCTTTCGTAAATCGAGGAACTGAAAATAATTCTACCATTAACTCTGAATAAAGTAACTATGAAACCAAAGATCCTAGATAAATCAAAATTTATATTTGTGGTAATAGCTGCCTGTTCATTATGCATTAATTAATTAATTTATTTAACGTGTACTCAACATTAGAAAACATTATAGGTTAATTAAATAGTAAAGGTTAAAGTGTTTTCTTGAATATTAGCTTTTTAATAAAATTCAGTGTTAAAGTTTCCATAAGTGCGTGGTGCCAGTTATAAATACCATCCCCTATAAAATTAGCAAATATTGCTAGAAAACGTGAAAATTTTAACGTATATTGAAGTAGACAGAAGCAGAAAAGGTTTTAAAATATTTAACCAGAATTGATTCCAACGACTTCGCACAAATTTCGTAGTCATGGACACAAAAAGTTATTAAAGAAACTGCACCACCAGAAAACGAAGTCTTTGGGATCCAGCTTCAATTCTACGCAGTGAGATTAAACAAGTGTAAGTCCACTGCCAAGATGATATCAAGACATTGATTAGTTGGTAAATAATTCTTGATCCCTTAATTAACGATTGAAGTCCAGCGAAGACGTCATCCCCAAAATCAGCACAAGGCAGTAGAAATACACGACCCTAGATCAAAAAAAATTTGGGTAGCTTAATCACCAAATTCACCAAGAAGAGCACTTAACAAATCCAAATTTACAAGCTTGTTAAATGTCGTATTTAATAATAAAAATTGGACGTAACGAAAATGAAAAATTACAAACATTATTAAACTACAGTGAAGAAATAAAAATTTTATTTATTTTCACCAAATATTTTTAAATAATACGTTTGAATTTTAAATTTTATATTTTTCTCTGAGTTGCGAATATCACGCTGAGAAATAACAAACAAAGGTTAACGGCCTGAGATTCAAACAATTGTTAATTATTTGTTTTAAAATTTCATTTTAAATTAAAACCGTTTTTATATGTATATACTCCGTTATGTTGAAATAATAAATGTTTGTTTAAACTTTAATCTGGTTTTGATCACGCAGTAATAAAATTAAATAGTACGTAAAGTACAGTAAAGATAATCCTATTTAATCTTTTGAAAGGTACTCGACCCTTTTAAAATAGCAAATTGACAGGTGTAAACCACCTCTAAAATTAGATTTTTAGAAACAGTTTTAAAATATTTTCTTTGCTGCATTGTCTATCCAGTTAAGTAATAATGACAAACCTAATTAGTCAACGCAGTAAACGTGACTTTCCAGGTAAGATTAAGAATTTGGTTAATATCGAATGACTGTAATCACCACTTTATTTCAGTCATTTTTAGATATTTTCTGAACATTTGCTTTTCGCACTTTCCTCCAAATCGGTTCTAGCAGTTTTTTTAAATTTTCAAACTAAAAGACACAGCTCAAACCTGAGCAGCACATAAAAATGAAATTTTATATTTAAGGTTCCTATCTGCCACGGATTTTTAAGTTTTTTTGTAATTATCTACGAAAAAGTATAGCCCTAGGCCTAAAACAGAATGGTAGAAGGAATTAGGTAGGCTAAACTGAAGTTAAAATATCTCAAGGAGGGCCCAATGCAGCAAAGTAATAGATAATCTTGTAGATGACGTAGCTGAATGGGCGCTAGTATTTAAATGACGTAAGATTTTGAGGTGTTTCTGTATTTTGAAGTAAATAAACCGACAGATAATGGTTAATTATTTAATTAACAGAAGAAAAATCTATCACAACGTACATTATTTAAGCTTTCAAATCAATTCTTGAAAACGGTTAGTTATCTATATAATTTAAATACTAGAATTAATATCCAAGCTAAGTAAATTGAAACTTTAAGAATCTTAAATTGTTGCCAAACAACAAACAATGATTTCGGGATGACCAAACGTTAAGTAGAAGAAATCTTCCATTGTTTGTAGTCTGGTTAAGCTAGAAAAAGGAACTACTTTCCATATGATACAGCGGTGGAAGTTGAATTTCGAAGGTAGCAGGTAAAAGTACATTTCGGGGCTGAAATTTCAAAAGGAGTAAACATTTTATATTGAGTATTTAGGTCAAAGCATCTACCTTAAATAATCAAAAAGGAGGTTTTATGGTAAATAGCAGGCAGCTAAACCTGGACAAAAGTTAGATATTATCAAAACAATTACTAAAGCACGTGAAGCAGCAATAATAAACAAATGATTAGTTAAGATATATAGTTAATTTCTTTATGCACGAAGTTATTTTCAACAAAATAAAGGTTTTTAAATTCTTAAAGTAGCTGGGACAGCATGAGTTCCGAGCTACTAGTGATTTTTATGAAATTATAATAACCAGATTTATTGTTTACTACAAAAATGGAATTCCGAAAAGATAATATATACGTAATACAATAATAACTGTACGGGAACGGTGATGCGAATATAATCCAACTAAGATGGCATATATTCAAATAACGCCGTTGACAACTAACCAATAGCACCTTGTGACAGGCGCGAACGCTTTTATTGATCAAAGAAGATAACTTGGTCCCGCATTTATTTATATAGGCTGATAATGATTATTCAAGAAGCAACCCGCCAATTCTGCCTAATTAAGTACTCAATTAGAGCTGATTGAATTACCTTCCAAAACTGTATGCGGTCGTTTAAACTGCTACGCCACCCCGGAAAGATCTGTTGCGTTCCAAAACCATAAAAAGAAGTTAAAATTTAGCCTCAATTAAATAATGGAAGCAAACACAGAAAATGAATTTAAGAACCAACCTAGTTTAGACATACATGTGTCATGGCAAAGATAATTTTGAGAAACATAATTAATTGTACCTTTTAAGCCACATGATACGCACAGGTATGTCGCTAGAAGTAGACTGCCATTCCCACACTCCCCGGTTGTTACCTTTTATGCAAAATAGGTTGCCATAGGCTAAACTGGAAATAATGCATGCGCCAAATAAAATCTCAAGTATTCAACCGTGACCGACAAAGCTAAAGTGGAGCGAGGCGGGGTTTCTCGATACTTCCGTTAGCTGAATACTATAAAATTAAATCAAAATCGGGAAAAGTGGGTCCCACTGTTCTAAAGTCAATTGCTGATATACAGAGATTACTTTTTGAAGCACCCTGTATGTTTTGATGTTGAGAAATGTTACAAAATGTTAAGAGTGAGAGACAGGTACTCTTATGGTAATGCAGATATTGGATACAGCTGAAAAAGTTGGTACTAATCTATGCGTGCTCTCTATTTCTGACGACTCCGGTTCATTACGAAGTACTAAATTTATTATGGAATTGGGAGTGAAGCCTCTATTGATTCAGATATATTTAAAATAACAAGGATTACTATAAGGCTTTTGATACTGATACTGAAAATGAAGAAACTGGCAAAAAAATTATATCGCTATGAAACTTTGAAAACTTGACTTGAAATTAATGACGTACAACTTTATTTTATTGGCAATTTACAGAATCAGCTTTAACTTACTGAACGAACACAAAGTGCAGGTAAAATTTATGTTGTTGAAATAAGAACACTGATTGAACACATAACACATTATCTAACTAATTTTTCACTTAACACATTAATATAAGTCTGTTAGTAATCTTCAATGGTTACGGTATGCCTTAAATTCTATTAACAATATAAACATTAGTCAAGGTAACCTAGATTCGCTTTCATTAACGAAGTAAAATCGAGAGGCGTCAATAGACTAGACGGAAGGGTTTAAATAATTTTGGAAAACGAACCTTACTTACGTTAACGCAATTAAAAGTGCATGAGTGCTTCATATATACAAAAGAGAACATATGTTTAGTGGGCAACCCGTATGCGATTATTTTGTTAAACAAATTAAATTAGTATAACGTAATAAGTTGACTAACTAGTAAATAACGTAAACAAATTAAAATGGATAGCTTAAATTTCTAATAAACGAGACTGTTCGTTGAAACATTTAATGTTAAAAGTCCATAACTCATTTGTGTCATATCACAAAACATATCGGGAAATCAAAGTCCCTTTACTACGTAACGTTTATCAAAAACTAAATTTGGTAACAAATTATTTGTGCATACGGGAATATCGCATACGACCTTTGTTTTAGAGGTGAAATAATTTAAATATCACTTACAATCAAGTAATTCCTATTTTCCTGTTAAAAGCGGAAGTTGTTCCCTTATTGTCCAAATTAGATTAATGATCCAACGGGTGGATATCAAAGGAAGATGATACTGCCTAATTCCTGTTGACTTATTTATCCCAAATACCTTTGAAAATTCCATCTCAGGGTCCAGCTTTCGTGCATTTCTTAAAATTTCAACAATTTTACTATGCGCAAGCTATGCCACTTATTACTGAACAACTAATGAATTGCGATCTCGCAGGAGACTTTTATTAGACTACTTTTTACCGAGCATGAGTTGACGTCAGTTTGTCAGCGTGATGTTTTTGCTATAATCTCACAGTTGTTTACTTTACAAAGTTCTCGCAATTACGATACACATTACTTATTTGTGTGCTTGCTTCTGTAATTTACACACGAGCTTAAGACCTTCAGTTTACCCTGAAGCGTGTGTTTTTAAATTTCAACTACTTTTTAGAATAACATATTGATCTCGTCGTCTGTAAAAATAAATGAAGTTTTTTCAGTATCATGATTTTACTACGTGCTTTTAAGATGACTAATTTTGGTATTATACGAGATTCATTTGAATAATTTCCTGTTTTAATCTATTTGTCCCTTAGGAAAATGAATTCTTAAATGATTTTGAACTAATTCTTATATTAATTAAATTATTTAAATAAGTAGTGTACATAATAGGGCATATTTAATAATCAATATTTCATTCAATGTCCTTAAAACCTAGCAAAAGCTGACGAAGTTTGACTTTAAAAATACTATACATATTTTTGTATTCATAATTTTTGCTTGCTGCTTGTAACATCTAACAGTCAAAATTAATTCCAAGGGAAAATATACTAGGAGTCTAATTTGGTAATATATAATTTCAATCTTGCATATAGAATAATCCATAGAATATAAATTATTACAAATATTTCAATCGAAATTGTAATATGAATTGGAACAAAAATTATACCTGGTAACATAAAATAATATTCCAATAAAAATAAAATAATAATAATTATGAAGGTTAAATTACATGGAACATAACAGGCTACAAGAGACTGCATTTTTTAAAAACTTGCTACAGTTCTTATGTCTTTAAAAGGAGTTATCAGAGGAAATCTGAATAGTTAAGCAGCTTTTTGCGTGTCGAGGAATTTGAATAAGTGACCATTACAATTATCGTTTCCAAAATAAATGCGAATAGTATTTTAATCATTTATAGGAATTATTTACATATCTGTAATGTAAGAGAAAGTCGTGTGTTATCTCACAAGTTTCGTTTAAAAAAGCCGAAACTACCTATTTGAAAAGGTACTCGATTTTTGATTTTGATATAAGAATAGAATTTTATACTTAAGTTTTGTTTTTTCCGCACATGAAACGTCAAGAATTTAGTTAAAATCGAACCACTAGAAGTACCACTTTAGTACTAAAATTTTTAAGTATTTTGCAGTTTTCTTTAAAACAGCTATAATACCTTTTTTTACGATTGCTATTGTTAATATGTCTCTGATGCCTTTTTACGTGAAGTTAAAAGTTTTTCTGAAAAGATTCGTTTAGCAGGTTGTCGGAGAAAATCTCCGGAGTTACGCAGCCTTTCCCCTATCCAGTAACTTAATGGGCGACCGTTACAATCATCGTTTCCAAAATGAACGTAAATAATATGATTTAATCGTTCGTGGACACTATTTGCATAGCTATATTCATAAGAGAAAGTCGTGTTTTGTCTCAGACCAGATTTTTTTTATTTGTTTTGATAACTTTAACTGTACAGGAAAGGTAAAAAATGACGGTTTTTTAGTAAAACGTAATGTTTATATAGCCTTAGATACCTATTTTCGTTTTTCCTTTATTTGATTAATTACAATTTATAGCAAATTAATTTATAATCTAGCGAAATAATATATTTCTACACTTTTCTTATTATTTATGGTAAACATT
>JAHWXV010423744.1:0-11739 GCA_024586415.1 Phrixothrix hirtus
TTGCCCTTTTACACAATTGAAAGAATTTAGAAATAATGTATACAATTTTTTAACAATTTTGAAGAAGTTATTTATTAATAACTGATAATAATAAAAATAGGGTTTAGTCATGCATCGTTCTAAAAAAAGTGTGAAATGTAAAAACAGTTAGGCAATTATTTATTGTCAGTTTTTAATTTTACACCTAAAATTAGATTTTCATTTCTGAAATTTCGTGACATCATCCTACACTTACAATAAAAATACTTTAAACACTTTGACACGTTTAATATTTTTTTAGTTGATTTTGTAACAGTATTCAAAGGATGGCACAATAATTTGCCCAATTCAACATGGAATAATCAAACATTGTTTTATACGCTATTTTAAAAGCAATTTTAAAAAAGTGATATTAGAGAAATATTGTAATAGTGATATCTTTAAAACCATCTTATTGATCAGACTTAATGTAATTAAATACCTTACGTTTTAAAACTTTCAAAACAGTTTTCCCTAACATTTTTTCCGGTTATATAATTAATTACCTAAATGGCCAATTAGATTGTCTTAAAAATTTTAACTACATTATTACAAATTCCTTTAGTATCATTTTTATGATATTGCCTTTGAAACTACAAATAATTAAAAATGATGAAGTATGCTAACTCGCTTACAAATTTATTTCTCTTAATCTAATTTTGCATTTTACAGTTTTTAAAATCCATATTAATTGAATCATACCTCTGTAAATATTTCATTATTACAGACCTGTGCACAATTTTATTAACATAAAAGCACCAATCAGTTAAATGCGGTGTAGATAGGCACAATTTGCGATTTAGTTTTTTTTTTATTAAAACACTGGTTAAACAATGAAACGCATCTAGTAACTGACGTAAATTGGCATAATTTCTTTTATCAAGATATAAGTCACTGACATTTACAGATGTGTATTATTTTACAGTTTTGTTTTTATGCGTCTGCTTAGAAAGTTAAAATAAACACGTACAATTATGCTCTACTACGGAAATGTTTATTTAGTAAGAAACACTTACTCGATTATATTTGTATATTTGAAAGCATGTATATAGTCGACTTGCCATTATTAAAAAAAAGGAATTTTTAGTATTCGTATTGGTTTTAATTTTACGCTTATTGAATGCCATATTATCTAAAACACTCTGTATATATTATAACCTGATGAAGTTTTAAGTATTAAACGAAACGTTGCTTTTAATTACAATTTTTTATTAAGTACCTGTTCTTTTTTCGGTAAATGACAACTTAATAATTAGAATATAATATAATTTAATAAAATATATATTAATAATATTATTTTTATTTTAGCAGTTTAATTCAGTACTTGGTTTTTAATTTTTATTAAATTTAATCTTACATCAATGCAGATCGAAGGTAAATTTAGTATAAATGTAATTTGAGAATATGGACCTTTATATTCAGGTAAGCAGTAAGTAACCATTTCTAAAAGGTAAAGTAGTGTGTACGGGAAAGTTTTACATATCGTGTTTGACCACAAAAACTATGCTCGGCTATTTTGCAAATAAGGTATAAACAGGTAATATCTTGGTGATATAATTTTTTATCCACATTTTATGGATCAAAGAAAAAAAAGCTGAAACATACTGATATAGTTTACCTCTTAATGATTTGCGCATTTGGAAGTGATTGTACTAATTATTCAATTTTTAATTGAACTTACATAAAAATTTGTAATTTTGGGTATATAGTATATTATTTAATAACCATATTATGTAGAATATCAGTACACGAGTGCGAAGTAAGATTCTGACACAATCGTAGCGAGTGTCGTAAGCTTCACACGAGTGTAATAATTACCATTATATGTGAGTCAAACACGACACTTATCTACGACTATTCAAATAAAAATATTGTAGTTTTTGAACAAAAAGGAATGGTAACATCACAACTAAAATGAAATGACACTTTAGTTGCGATTTATTGCACTTCATATTAAACAACAACCTTACATATACTCAATTCTTAATTGTATCTACATATGCAGTAATGAGTAATATATAATGTAATTATATGTCTTACTTTACAACTGTAACTTTGTAAATGGTCAACTACTATATTGATTATTTTTTTTGTTCAACACTAATTTGTTTTTAATTACGTGTCGTAATGACAATTAAAAATAAAAATAATCTTATGGACGTTGATTGTGTTTTTTGTAATTATATGTACTTGATGTAGGTACATATGAATAATAGATGTTCTATATAATTGTTGTAAATTAATAGTATTATTAACTAAATAATTATTTGTTGAAATTCTTTAAATTTATATTTTTAATGAAATAGAAAGTAATATTCTTGCAGTTAAAGGTAATAATTTATTATCAAGAAACTATGTACTATTTTGTATTTTGATTAATACATGCATTGTGAAAGTAATGAATTTTTAAGTCCATTTTACCAGTCACAGAATGACGATGTTGTTTATAGAATGTAACGTACAAAATAAATAAACGCTATTATAATTTGTTCTGAAACGCATATCCCACCAAATAATCCTCAAAACAGCAATTTACTTTGATAGGCACTGAATCATGAATATTACTATCACGTTTGTATTGTGTTGTGTAGGCCACATTTTAATTTTTAGACGCTTTAGTATCGGCTGTATTTTATGTTTGTCATTTGTGAAAGCCCAAATGTGAGAATTGAGTTTAAAATTTACAATTACTAATTAAATTAATTAAAGCAATTAAACCGCAATATTACAAAAGATAAATTAAGGTCTCCGCGAAAATCAATATAATTTTTGATATATTTAAAACTGTTTAGATTTAGAAGCTCAAGCTTTACTTCCTCTTGAAAAGTTGTAAAAGCTCCTCCTACGGGATATTCCTCCTACGCTTTGACGTCATTTTGCGCGCGCAAATATTAAATTAGGTCACCTATTGTGACCTCTAGAGCGAGCTTTTGGACAAACCTTAGATTGTACAGAGCTTTCGGAAGATTCAGCGTTCACAATGGCAGTAAATAGTTCCAACTACAAATTGAGTGCATCTATAGCTAATCTTAAATATACTGGTGAGTAAAATACATCTTTTACAATTTTACTTGAAAAAGTTGCGTTTTTAGTTTGTAACTGATATAATAATGCTGACAAATGCTTTATTACTGAGGTCCATTTAAAAAATAATTTCTTTTTGACTTATTAACATTCCAAAACTATATTTACTAATACATTTCGAATATAAATTAGTTATAATTAAAAGCAAAGCGGGTTTTGTTTGGTTATAACCAAATTCATATATTTATGCATGTATTAAAAAATATTCTTGATTTAGTTGTCACATTTTAATGAACAAAAAACAACTACTTTTTAGAAATGTTTTAAAAATGCAAGATATTGATTGTACTTTGTATCCTTATAATGGCGTATTTAATGCTGGAAATATTTATAATAAACCAACAATATTTATAAAAACTATTTTTCAAGGCAAACTTTTATTAGGCCAAATTTTACTACACCGTATTACGTTGTAATATTTCAATATTACCAATAAAGTTATTTAAAAATACATTAAAACGTAATTATTATGTATGTTTTTAACGGTGTGAAATGCAAAGAAAAGCAAAAATTGATGTAATCAACAGTTGGTAGAAAGATATTAAATTGTTACCGAACAATGAACAATCAACTATTGAAAAATAAATATTTAGCATTACATGTGCAATTACTGATAAATAAATTAAACAAATTGAAATTTAACATCTATACAAAAAATTTATCATACAACTTGATTGTTTTATAATTTCAGCGTCCCCTTATTTCATAAAATCTAAATAAACTTGGTCTCAAAATTATAAAATTTTTACATTAATCTGACGAGTTTCGAATTGTATACAATTCATCATCAGAGGATTATCTTAATATATCTGATGAATGTGTATAATCCGAAACGGGTCAGGTCACGCTTACTACTAACAGAATTCTTCTATGCTTTAAGTTAAAACCAATTTATTCGCGTGTTGCTGATAGCAAAATTTAAACAATAAAATTCCACATAAGATTGATTTGCCTAAATACTTTAATCAATGAAATTTAGCCCGTTCAAATGCACGGGATGGAAGTTATTTGCCGATTATAAACACGAAAGTAGCAAATATCTAACTACAACGTGTTACAACTGTTTAAAATACCTGAAGATGCTCGCAAGCAATGATTATTAAATATGAATTTCATTAGAAAACAATTTGTCACGAGGTGTTTGCGCCTCCATTTTATCTTTAATGTTCCACGGAATGTGAAGGGTAGTATTTTTTATGGTATGAACACAGATATGTTGAGGTATAAAAAGAGTTGTAAAACACATTTCCTGTATCATATTACAAAACACTAACTAGAACGACGTTATTTTCATTTTTGGATTAGAAATCATCTTACTTTTGTACAGGGTGTCCCAAAAATAAGGAGCAACCCGCAAACTGTGGGTACCCTAGGACTTGTTGAATAAATTTTGCTTATGAATTGTTTTTCAAAAACATATAATATTAAGTTCAAGTAATATAAATGCCATTGATGTGTTTGCCCATCGGTATATCTTGAATTAGGAACATGTGTTTATTTCTAAAACTATTTATTCCAGAAGATAATGTTAAAAGCGTTTTATGCAACTATACCTGATATATTTTAGAATAGTATATGTCGATCCCCAATGCCTGAATTTAACGGGTAAGCGAAACATTTAAAAATCATTTTTGCAAAGCAAAACAAATAAATAAGTATTTTCCAGTTGCTTTTTTTTGTTTACAATAGTAGTTTTTACGAAATAATATTGTTACTAGGCGCTCTTAAACACATTACAAATGTTATGTATGATATTTAAAATAAAACAATTTAGAATTTTGTGTTTTTAATAAATAATTTATAAAATTAAATCTTAAAGTGTAACAACTGACTGAAAATTGTTTTGTTATTCTTAAGAACTTTTATAGGTCACATTACTACAAGCACGTCCTAAGAAAACATTGCGCGTTCATATAAGCATATCAAGTTACAGTAGTAGGTGTTTACTATCGCTCCATTCATAATTCCATTTAGTTAGTAGACAGGATTGTATTTAGAGAAAATTATATAGGTAATTTAAATTTTCAAAATTTAAAAATCATTTTCGAAAAACAAATTATAAGGAAATTGTGCTCTACAAATCATAAGGTACCCACAGTTTGCGTGGTGTCACTTATTTTTGGGACGTCCTGTAGATATTTAACAATTGTGTGTTGAGTTGCATATGCTAGTAGATTATTCCAACCAGACCATCGACTTAATAACAATCAGTACATGTTTAATCAATCTATTTTCTAATACATATTGTTTTATATTATTCAACGTTTCGAGCTACACTAGATTGAAACGTTGAATAACTAAATAAATAAATTAAATATGCATTGAATTTTATTAGTCAAGACATCCTCAACGTCTGGTTTAAAGTAAAATAAGTAACACAAGCAACCCAAAATACAATTGTTAAATTACTCTAATCATTAGCAATTTCAAATATAATTTGAAACAGATAAGTTGATACCCATGTTATAAGCTTCTTAACTAGATGATCCAATTAATTTCTGAAAATAATTTTGAAAAGAACGTCTTTCAAGCATTTAAGAAATTCTTAATGTCATTAATTTGAGACTTATGGTTCCCACCTAGGGCATGAACGCAATCTTTTAGAATTACATTTAAGACTGCTATAATAATTATAGGCATTTACGTTATGCTGGGTTATAAAAACTAAATCGTGAATTTTTTGCTTCATTTATTGTTTAAAGTATAACAATTGTATTTTCATTAGATAGAATTTAATTATATAAATATCCCTTTGTTTATCAAAATATTATAATATTCGTAAATGTCTTTTTTAATTTTGTAATTGTGGTATCGAGATGGGAAAATTTATTTACGCTCATGACTTCAACTACTATGGTCATATCGTCACTTAATGTTGTTTTCAACGTCATATTGTGGTGGGGAGACCACGATTTTATGAAAAAAATTTTTAAGCACCTTTTTCCCTGAAAACTATGACTTCAGCCGGGTTTGAACCCGCATTCTTTGAGGTCAGAAGTAAACTGACCAACCGCTGAGCCCCCGAGATCGGCTATTGAGCTTTTGTAAAATAATGTTTAATAAATAAAGTAGACATTGGATATAACTGGAACTCATCTTTACAACAATATGTAAGTAAGTATAAGAATTCAAAATAAATATATTATACTATTTTAAATTGTATCTACGCGATACCTACAGTACCGCATGACAAATTAATATATGCATTTTTACTGTTTTCACATTACAAGTTCTGTATCGAATGTAATTTGTAAAATTCAAATTATAATAAAGTGGTTGTCTAAATTGCTACAACTTTGGTTTTATGTCTAACATAACAAACAAGCCCGAAATTACAGAATTATGACAGCCATCTTTGCGTGTCAATAAAATATTATGGGGCATGAGCGAAAGACTGAAGAAGAATGGCGCAAAAACATTGCTAACAAAGGGCATAGAAATCCTCATTGGGTTAAACATTTTGAGAATTACTGGTAATGGAGTACGTTATTCAAAATCTATGTACATACTCAAAAATAGAGGAATTTTGGTCAGACATTGCGAAATAATACCAAACACTCTTTTTCAGAGAGACACACAAAAAGCAAATAGTAGCTGAAGTAACTCCTGTACATCTAAAAACTATCAAAACGAGGTCTCGATGACTGGACGATCTAATCCATGCTTAGATGATGAAACATACGATACATCAGGTTTTTCTTCCGGACTGCCATTCTTAATGGTTTTTGAATGCGGAAGGCTTCAATTTCCGTGGAAAACGTCAGTTTCAATTATCTGGATTCCAAGAGATTTCTCCATGCAGAGTCAGAAGCACTTTATATGTGCCACGAAGTACCATCAATACGGAGGTGTTCGATATTATTTTGACCGAAGCTACTCTTATTTGCTAAAAGGGGAAAAAGTTGATTTTGTAACCAAATACATTAATAATCGCTCTATACAAACATATTTGGTCTTTGGTAAAAAGTAAATTGAGAAACCCTGAGTGGACTGTTAAGTGTTAAAGATTTTCGGAAAAATGGATAAAAGTTTCTAAAATTATTAAGGACACACAGAAGAATATGAGAACAGAACGATTAAAAATTAAAAATTTATAGTTTGTACGATTTAATATTTTCTTAACTGAGTATTTAGTCAATTACGTGTAAATAAAATTAAGTTAAATATAGTATATTGTATCTTAAGGGTAGAAAATGGGCATTTGCAGCCCACAGCTGTTTGATGTCCGAGCGAGCAAAACGAAGCGAGAGTAGCAGGTAGCTGCGTATTGCTGATGCTTTTTTGTCCAAGTGACTCAATAACTTTTGGCCTACTGT
This sequence comes from Phrixothrix hirtus, assembly GCA_024586415.1. Classification (NCBI taxonomy): domain Eukaryota; kingdom Metazoa; phylum Arthropoda; class Insecta; order Coleoptera; family Phengodidae; genus Phrixothrix; species Phrixothrix hirtus. The sequence continues at coordinate 7,419 of JAHWXV010423744.1, forward strand.
TTAATACCTAAAAAGATTCTAAATATGGACACAAATGTAAAATTGGAGTTATTTGATGTGAAGCTAGAAAACAATTTTAACATAAGAGGGCAGAAAAGAAGAATTTTCTGATATGACCTTAAAAAATATTTTTTGTCTAAGTAGGCGAAAAAACTGTATGTGCTTTATAATTAACGCAGGATTTAAATTGCGCGCTATTTTTGCTTCATTGAATTGGCTGCGCTATACGAAGTTACCTCTTTTAATAAATATATTGCAGTTAATCAATATGGAGCGATACATAATGATGGAGTGCGTAACGATCGTTAAGACTGATTACAAATACGGAGAAAGTTACGCTAAGACTATATGCAAATACGTGGCATTTTTTGTCGAAGAAACACGTTAAATGAGACGACTGTGCAAATATTGCCGCTGTTCTTGATAGTTTTATTAATTGTCTGGAAACGTGAGTTTCCGTCAGTTCCTGAAATTGGACATTTCAAGGCCCACAAGACAGTAGATTTTGAAGAAATATTTGCAATGGATTCGTTTAAGGTTTAGTTGACTCAACAACTGTAACTAAACGACCATTTAGTGCGCCGGGATATTCGTCAATCGACAATTTTGCTACAAAAAATCATTTTTAGCGATGAGGCTTGTTTGTACCATAATGAATATGCAATCAAGCACAATTGTCGAATTGAAGTAACGAAAAATCATTTGGTTGTTCAAGTTTGGTGTGGTTTCGGACCGATGTAGTGAACGGGTCATACTTCTTCAATAATGACGCCCAAAATGCTGTGATTATCAATGATGTATAGTATCGCGAGATGATAACATTTTTGTGGTCCTTATTTGGATGGCACAGATTTAGATGATAAGAGGTTCTAGCAGGATGGTTTCACCTGTCATACGGCGCGTAAAACAATTCAACTGTTGTAGTCGATATTTAATGGTCATCAAAATTAACCACCGAGATTGTGCAACCTGATCCCGTGCAACTATTTTCTCTGGGGATTCGTAAAGTCCAAAACTTACACTAAACAAATAAGAACAATCTCAGAATTCGAAGTAATCGACACTATAGAACCGGAACTATGCGAAAATGTGATTAAATATTTTGTCAAAAGAGTACAACAGTGCCAGAACAGCTGCGGGGGGCCGAGTCGCAATGTTTAGTCTTTAAAAAGATATAACAACTTTGCCAATTACTGAATAAATTCAAATTTTTTCTTTAAATCAAATCATGCGTTATTTTTGCGTCGACTTTTACTAAAGACACAAAAGAAAAGTTCTGATTTAAAAATATATACAGAAGGAATTTACGTTCAGTCATCTAAGAGGAACAGGGCAAGGATTATTTGGTCTAACTTCGAAGAGCGCGGATTCAAACCTGACCGAGGTCAGTAATTTTTAGCGATGGAATAGTTTATAAATATATTTTCTTCATGAAAAGAATTAGAATTGTCAATTTGTCAATGTAATGTTTAGGACGATTAAATTCTCTGCTAGAGGTGGAAACACCCCCCTGTCAAATGACCCTAAGCAATTAAAGTCATGAGGACCAAGATAAGTGGCTCAAGTACAACACAAAGACAAACAGGTAAAACATTATAAATGTGGCATGACTACAAAATAAAAGGAATAACTGCGTTTTTCCGTTCAATTAATTTGCGAGACTCATTATATTCGCTGTATATAAAGGCCTCAGAATTAGTAATCGTGCGGCGTTTTTCTTTAAAGCGTTTGTTCTAACGATCAAAGGATACTTCTTGCTAAACTGTATAAGGCCTTTAGAGTTTGGTTACCCCAAAAAGTTTCAAGTTTGATGTACTTGCGCTGGAGATAGCAATGCGTTGCCAACGATCCCTTTTATTCTAAAGAAATATTATGTCTTTGTACGCCACTAGCGTCAGAAGGCATTAATAAAATCCTATTTGTGTTCCTTTAAAACATTTATAAGGATTCCTTGTTATATTAAATTCATTTTGGATGTTCCATAGTACAACTTCGTGTATATTTATAATTCATATTCGCAAGGTTGTATTAATGAAATTCATATTTTAATAAATTAAGTCAAATGCTGTCAAATATAAATCGATAAAAAGCACTATTTTTAATCTTTTAAAGTTCAGTTTCAAGTATATCGGTGTTGTTGTATTAATGTATCTAGAGTGTACAAGGTTAACGACTTAAGCATTTACTTTGTTTCCTGTGAAATAAAACGTTATTAGAGCGAATTGAGAAATGTAATGTATTGTATGGGGAGAAAAGATAAAATTCTTCTTCATCCGCATCCTCTCCTAGTGAGTAGTCTAAAGTAAAAGAGCCCGAACGAATCGTTTTAAGTGGCAGACGAGTTGTAATCAAGTCTCGTCATTATTAAACTCCAAAATCACTTTGAAGATATAATAATTCAAAAATTTAATGAAGTTATTGTGTCCTTTCAAGCACTGTTATCTATTAGCGCGCATCTCCGATTTTTGTTTTATGTGAAACAAAGAATCGTCATCATACCTTGGGCGTGGCCAGAAAAGATGCTGACTTCTGGCAAATTGATAAAATGAAGAAGCATCATGCTTAAATTGGTCGACTCACTGGCAAGGAACCTCAAAATTCCGTAAGTTATCGCGAACCTAATTGTTTCAGCTATTGACGCATCCGAACTCGTCTGCCTAGAACGTTTTTTACTTAGCCTATTCTGGCTGCAAGTAAATTTAATTTTAATATCGTGAGTTGTGCCCTCAAATTTAGCGTACCATTATTAATTATTAAATATCTTCCGCATTATGTGAAGTAAGTTTTGTTACTGCTTGTTAGTGAATTTAGCTACGTTAACTTATTGCAATCTAAACATCTTATTTATATTACGTAATCCATATTTGTATAAAGCATAATTTGATGATTTGGGATATACTAATTATTGGCTAAATTATTGTGGTATTGGATTAAATAGCCAATGTATTTTGAGTTCAAATCATGACTTCAGTTTAATTATATTCAGTAGTGTTTGTTGTGAAGATTTGATGATTAGATCGATTTTTACGTAACTTGTCTCCACGTGAGCTAATTACGCAGGTCTGAGTGCTCGAGATTCATGTATTTTATCATTATTCTCCTGAAGTAGTTATAAACATTTATTTCTCATATGTTTTTTACCTGTATTTTTTCGAATTCATTTTTATTCTTTTTGCATAAATGGATTAACTTCACTATTTAATTTATAGCATTTAATGTCAAGAATCGATTTAGCAAGTCATATTTTAGTTTATATACGATGGGGAAGCAATAAGATTTCCTGGCTGTTAATTAATGAAAAGATGTAATTCAGTTTAATTTATTGAGTTGCTCCATGTTCATTCATATACCGGGCGGAATAAAAAAGATTCCCTCGTCAGTGTTAATTACACCGAAGCTGTTGATATGCATTTTTCAGAATCACAAGCTGTGCATCTTCCGAGAGAGCTTCCGTTCCGCATCAGGTGAGAATATTTACCATTTTATATACAGAGTGCGTCAACATCCCTGGACGGCTCTCTCGGAATAGTGGCACTTACATTCGCGATTGTGTCCTATTCGGTAAGGTACTCAAATGCTAGATTGTCGTCGATCCATGCCCGACTTCACTGCGTTCGCCAAGTTAGTCTTTGCAAACCCGTGGTTATATGGTTGTAATGACGTTTTGGCGCATGATGGTGTTCCAATTTGCGCGACCAACTCACCTTAAAAATCACTGGAGAATTACCATTTGCTGATCAATACGTTCATAGCAGTAAATTATTCGCAAATGATAGTTATTTGCAACTTGTACACTACCACATATTGCAAAATAATTGGTGGTTCACAGAAGAGACGCGTAGAGCAAATATGGCTTGACACTTATTTGCACAAATTATAAAGCTATATATGCATTTTTAGTTTATGAGCTATGCTAGACTTGAATGCATGGCAAATCCTTGTTTACAAAGATCCGTGTCGAAGATACTCCCTTTACAAGTAACCTCAGACCATATGATTAGTCAAACGAAGATTTATCAAATCTCAACTTTCATAAGACGGATTATCTTCATTTTTAAGGCACCGAAAATATAAGCCGTGTTGAAGAAATTAATGAATTGAACTTACCTGTTAAATACATAACTAAAATATTCAGAGAAGCTTGAAAAACTTCTTGGATAAATTTTCAATCAGAAACCCTGGGAACTCTCTACCAATGTTATTATCAATATTTCGAGTATGCATGTAAGCACAAGATCCTGAGTTCGAGCCTCAGCCGATGCAAAAATTTTTTAATATGTATAAAAAATACTTGTCTTAAAATTTACATTAAAATAGTATC
>JAHWXV010423756.1:0-12005 GCA_024586415.1 Phrixothrix hirtus
GAGTGACACGGTATGTAGCTATTCTATTTTTAAACGCGTGGTTTACTAATGAAATGCCCGCACCCGTTATCACACAGAGCTTATTCATATGTTCCAGGCTGGTTTGACCAGAACTGCCCACGCTTTGGTGATATCATCCCCTTGCAAGCAACTTTGATGGCCATGTATTGCTTTGCACGTAGCCGTTTTCTGACGACGCAAAACCTCATACCAGGTCCATTATTCCAATTGCCCGGATAAGTATTGCATTAGATCCTGCTTTAACAAAGTTCATTATTTACTTCGACTGTTACGGAATGGTATTTTTATAAGTCTACGTTCTATATTTAGTTCTTTAAAGATGTAATATTTAACAAACTTCGATACATTGTATCATCGTGCTGACAATGTTTTCACAGCTGCAACAACTTTGCATTTATATGGCATTAAACGATTGCATTATTTTTATATTCTACGAGGTACTTTGAAATAGTTCACTAAAAAGGCAGATTATGCTTAAATAATAGGATGTTTTTAACGATTTATGATTTGAATTGAATTCTGAATTAAAATATTATAAGTAGATAATATAATTCGTAAAGCATACTATTAATTTAAATAGCGTGAATGACACAAAAAACAGCAAGATCTAACAAGAGGGCACATTGTTGTTAAAGTATCATGCGCTTTTACAATGATAGATAATTTTGTGAGTATGAATGTAAAATCTTGTTACGGGCGCATTAAGCGTTATGCCCAACAACGGTACTGGTGGCTGCTAGCTCTTTGGAATAGGGGTATGTTCCAGGTGAAGTACACCACCACCGTCCGCACTCTATAGGAAATCGCTGAAAACGCGTACAATTAGTCGAGATATAGGAGGGTGCCACTACGCTCAAAGTACGGAACTATTCTCGGAACAGATATAAACGGTTCCCTGGCCTCTTGTGAATTTGTGTCCCGCCGTTGCTTTTTGTTAGAGCCCCAAATGTTAATATGAATTTAGATAGTGGCCTTAGTTATTACATATCTCCTGAAATGCGACGTATTACCAATTAACTTATTCTACGTTCAAAATAAATATCTAGTTAAATGACATGACATGCCATTGATAAAGAAAATGGATTATTTAGCATACATACAAAACAACAGGTTACAAAAAGGTTTTACAGATGACTTCACCGTCTCTTCAATTTCACCTAATTCAAAAGATACGGGAAGGACTACTCAAACTACTAAACACTAAAGTTAGGGTTAATATAGGTTTAGATATAGTCAACGCATGTATGCGTCCACGATCGATGCAGAAGGTATATAGTAATAATCTTTTTTCGCACGGGAAGGTTTAATCTGGCCTCAAAAACGGGGGCGGGCCGCCTGGACGTGGCTTACATTGACTTCTCGCCGTTACGCGTTGTTATTTCGCGGACGCCTTTCACAAGCCAAGAATAAGGAAGTAAGAGGACAATATAAAAGGACATCTTAGTTTTTATTCGTCAAATTATCGGGTTATTTGATTTCCAAACACCAAAATCGTCCGTCGTGATTGATTTATGGATTCCTGCGTCTGAAGAAGCCCATCACACGTCCAAAAAAGAAACAGCAACCGGGGTGGAAAAGGCAGGTCAATCCCCAGAGATACGCTAATCGATATCTTAGGTCTGGTCTTCCGCCACACTACATTATGCGGAGTCCCTAAACACACCAGACCGCTTCAAACAAAGAACCACAAACACACGCGGCCGACTTTTTACATAACTACGCGACGAATTCGTACCAATTTTAAATGTCACTAAAATCCACCAGACGTGAAAAATTATATTTAATCGTCACGTTTAGATATTTAATTATCAAGTTCCAAATCGTCACGGAGCGTACCAAAAACGTGTCTCTCGTGTTTTTATCCAACTGGAAACTAATCTATTTATTTTTTGTTATTCTGTCAACCACGCCGTTTCCGAAAACAGACGGTGGCTAATTTAAACGAAAAATATTTTATTCATTAGGCACAGAACGCCAACAAAATCTAACAATCATTCTCACAGTTTGAATTAGAGGATAGTTTACTGATGGGTACTATATAATTGTGACGTAAGTCATTTTGAAACTGTCGGGGGGGAGGGGGATTTCTGCAGTAACCATGTTGCTGTCTTATAGATGCAAAAAATTCTCTATGGGATCTTGGTTTAAGTTGCGTGCAATTAATTTGGGAATATTGTAATTGTTTCTTAAATCATGTGCCAACTCGGGAACACTTTTAATGATGATTTGCCAAATAATCAAACAAGGAAGAAAACTTCTTTGTGCTCCAATAAATCTCGCTGATTTAAAATTTTCTAGAATTTGTAAAAGAAATGCCTCATTTGGGGATTAAATTGATTTTGCATAACGCCATTTAATTTGATCTGCATGTAGTTGACAGCCGTTCAGACAGTCAAATGGTTTGTCGAAATCAGCGATACATTTTGATGTTAAAATAGCTTTTGATTCAAATTCACTCAATTGAGAAAAACTATCAAAGCGACATCCATGGTGTCAATAAAGATTTGTGCAGCATACTTGACTCGGACTGCATTAGAAGTAGATACTTTTAAATGTTCTGTAGTCACTTTCAGAACGAATCGTACCTTTAAAGTATCATTGGAAGTGGTTGCCTTTGCAGTATGATTCCAACTAACAGTATTTCCGTTATACTGTAAATCATATTCTGATAAATTGTATCTTAACCTTTTTAATAAATGTAGCACATCATATGTAAAATAAATTTTTTGTTCTTTGTAGTAAAATAAGTTTTCTCGGGAGTAATATTCAATTCTCTAGCAACAATTTGACTCATTGGGCCTTGATCACACATTACAGTTTTTATTATTAGACCACCTTCTCTAGCAGTTCCAATACCATCTTTGAAAGGAGATGTAATCAATTTTGAGGTAACTTTATCTCCTTGAAACCAATACACTAAAATGTGTTTCCGGTTGTAAGTTATGCCGTTAACCATACAAATAAGAGCTGAAGCTGTCTTTTCATTAAAGTATATTTTACCTGTATCTATGACACCAATAATTTGATCCTTGATAGCATCGTAATAATATTCATCGCAGACTTGAAAACTGTATGATTGGCCCTTGGATCTATTATCAGTTTTGACTGCCAATTTCTGAGAGTTCTCGGTGTTGGTAGATTAAGAACTTTAGCTGTTATCCTATAACCCTTTGGTGAAGCATAATACCATAACAAATACATTTTTTTCATTTGTTCACATTATATCGCCTAGCATATTTACTAATATGTGCTGTTCTTAATTCATTTTAAAAAAATGCGTGCTTCTTTAGTTTGATACCGTTTTGAAAGGTGAATTAGTTGCCCGATGATCATGTAATTAGTTGTTATTTTAACTTTGATACAAGTGCAAAAAATATGTTTCTTTCTAAGCAGTTTACATCATAAGATGTTTATCGTTTTTTTATAACGTTTTATTTTTTTTGAGATGTTGGTGAAGGCAAATTCATTTTCCGCTTCTATTGTGTGATGACAGCAGTAGAAAAATTTACAATACAAATAAGAGAGGTAACGTCAACATTGGATTAATTAATATTTTTACCATGTGCTGTTGAATTTTGCGTTGTACTTTACTTCAATATTTTCTGCTTTATCTACAAGAGATAATGATAATGGACCTTCAATAGTTCGCACCACATTATGAGTCAAAGGTTTTCTAAGAAAAAATATTTACAACTGCTCAGTTACGCAATGTTTACTGCATATCCTATAATTCTTTTTTAAATTAAAATCGTTGTTCAATAACTGCTTACTATCAGCAAAATGCAACCACTTCCTTACACTGAAATTCCGGCACTTAGTAACACTTGTACTTATTATGCAAGTAAGTCATTAAAACAATATAAACTGAATAAACACACTTACATATACATATCTTTTGGCAGCGTAAAGTATGCCAATTGGGGGTGTTGCTTCTTATGATTACCACAATTTTTAACAATAGAATAGGAACCTTAGCCCATTTTGCTTTTCTAGCTTTTAAAATTAGTAATACGCAATAAAAAAATACAACCAAAACTAAACAATAATGAAACAATATCAAACATGTTAAGCAATGATAATTAACCAGAAATAAATTAACGAACGCAAACACAATATGCAGAAGTATAACAGCTTTGGGCAAGTCTAGGTAATCTACGGGCACCGCTGAAAAGTACAATTTTGACTTTCACTTTTATATTGCGCCACCTATTGAGCCAGCAGTACGAACACAATACAAAGGCGTTCAGTTTCCTACCTTTACATCTCTAATCCGTATGTAGGACATAATCCAACTTTAGTTAAAAACGTTACTATACAAAAACCGTTAATTATATATATTTATTATTCTATTTTTATTTTGTTATTTTTCAAAGGTTACTTATAACTTAATAAACTACAGGGATTTTATTGACAATTTTTGAGATATTCAACAATATGGAACGTTAGTTCGCAGAATGGATAAAAATCAGTTCCTACTCATGTCTTTGGAAAACCACTCCATTTTGAATAGAGGATCCGACTTCCAGTAATCTTGAAGCCTACTGATGGAAAAAGTGCCAATATGAAGAATAAGTCCAAGAAAAACCTTAGGTTTGGCGGCAATGCTGTTGTGCCATTTAGTAATCCAGGATTTTTCAGTTTTGCCCTCTAAATATACTACTTTGATCGCATATATGTTTGTTTGTCCGACAATAGTTTCTGTAACTTTACTGTCAAAGGGTAAATTAGGATAGTCAGTAGGTGCAATATAACAGTCTTTTATTATAATCTGGTGGTAGAAGTTCTTGCTACATTTTCAACCTATATATGCATATAAGGTCTTGAAAAAGTACCCTGTGGGTAGTGTTACGCTTTAAACCTATCTGTTGTGCAAGTCTTCCATTTCAAGTAGTAGGTCCTTCTTGTATTGGATTTATAATATTGTTAATAATGTTTTAATTTCTATCACGCAGTCTTCCTCGTCTAATATTAATATTCTCAGTGATGCGGAGCCAGTCAACTGATTGCAACGCTTGCCTTCTAAACTGATTCCTGTTAAATACAGCCAAAGGTAACCGTTGCCTATTTCTACTGTACAATTATTGATATTACACTGTGACGTTTCAAATGGTAATGAAAGGTGTACGGGGAAGACAAGGAATTTACATTCTGCTCGGCGACAGCTCGGTTTTGCGGGGCGGGTCGTTGTGATGTCCTCAGCAACTTGAAAGGCTCTGTTCGTATGGCTTTGCGGTTGATATATCTGTGAAATGGTTATTTACCAGCTGACTTCGTTTGCTAAAATGACATCGATCGGACTTCGGTCATGAAATAATCTTCGGTGATATTAATTGATGATCATTTCAGTTTTCGGCTGTATTAAAGGGAAAGGCAGTAATAATAATTTATTTACAAAATTAAACGTAAATTGGAACAGCGTATTTACACAAATCAAACCAAAGTTAGAATAGTTCAAAATGAAAATAAAATAAAAATAGTTATCCGATAGCAAACAAAATAAATTAATTACAGTCACTTATGTGTGCATAAAAAGTTAGCTTTTGTATAAGAATTATGCGGCTGTCGCTATTAGATGTCGGCGTGGCGTGTACTATCTCGGACAAGTTTTGCGTTCCTGCTATGCCTGAGCACAAAAGTCAGCAATATGCTTCGAGATCTGAGTACAGACGAGTCGCTTTTGGCGGCCGCCGTGTACGTAGTTTATACCGGGGACGGATATTTGATGCGGTGGCGTTAGCATGTACCCATGACCTTTCTTGCAAATCAGCATCGCTAACCGTCACAAGGTTTAGCGTCGCTTTCAAATCTCTACACAACAACTCGTCGGCAAATGACGGAATGTTATATATGATGGATAACATCGGTACAGCGCAGTTGTGCGTCTGTCATCAATACAACTAAATGTACCACGATACTAACGTGCGCTTGACATCGGGCACAAATAGTTACACAGTAACTTGTTTGTGGTCGACCCAAAGTCAATTCTGTTGCAGTTTCAGCGGCGGTAACGTCAGGGATACTAGATTACAAGGATTCCTGAGAATATATTGTTCTATACTTCGGTCTGCCTTCGTTACAGAGCAACTTGAGACATAAAATCGTTCTAAAATCTGTATATATTGATCTGTAGCATGTAGCTCTTTTTAGCGGATTATTAACATGAACGGTATTCAGGATTTTAGCAGTCTTGGCGAGCCCAAAAGGCGTCACGTGAAGATCACCGCAAAATTTAATAACAAAATAGCTTGTGTTTACAGAAAAGCTTTACAGTTTATACCCGAGGCAATATTCCGTATTGAGTCTCGTACGAAGATTGATTGTCAATTCACAAAATCGTCTTATTTATAGTTAAATCCATATTCGCGTTCTTTTTTCAGCCAATATGGATTTCAACGGTTTTCTTTGTCTGCTCTCTAATCAATTAGGATAACAAATACATTTGCTTTTAACAAATCGTTGCACGACGTGACGTAATATTACGTGATAGTTTTTAATTAGTTTTCGTTAATTAATTAATATTTAGATCATCTGATATTGTCGCTTATGTTAATTATTTCGGTTATCAAAACAACCTTGACTGATTTCGGACGGTAAGCGATGATTTATGCATCAGTTAGCGCAATATTTATTGATTAGCCTATAACATGTTTTATAACAGCTTCCAATTAAGCAATTCTTTCGATTGAAATTATACTAAGACTACTGGGTGGGGCATTAGTGCGTCGACCTTCCATAGCTCCGGTACTATTATAAGTAGAGATTTTAAATTTTCATGAAGCATTCAGGAGGTAAATGGACACTTTCCAAAATTATGTTTGATTACACAGGGTGTTCTAGAAAAAGGTGACACAGTGGTATTTAATTTTTTTAAATAGAACATCCTATATATTTTTACTTTTTCATATGAATTTTAATGATTTTTATTCATGTTATAAATCTTAGTGATATTCAGGTAGTGCTTTTAAAGATATAAATTTTTATGTAAAATGAACTGCAAGTGTCGTCCTCTCATTAGAAATCACCACATAGACAAATATGAAGTTTAACAAATTTTAGTCCAAGTAGCTATTACTGAAGGTGTGGAGATACTCCTGTTCTAATTCTGTGGCCTTATTGCGTACAGAGTGTCCATAATTAATTTTTAAAAATAGACAAATTCAGACATAGTTTTCTCAATTTTTTCAAATAGAACATCCTATATATTGTTTCAGGATCTAATGCAGAATTTAATTCTCCATTGGTTGATATTGATGTTCCCTATGCCTATCTTAAGTTATTTTCGAAATATTTAATAAAATTTAGTTACCATGTCAAGGAATGCACTTATCTCCAAGACATGTTGCCCTAATCAAGGTGCCATAGATAATATGCATTTGTTCAACTTGTAAAATATTATATGTTATCATTGTGAACGTGCTAGTTTGCTAATATTTATTTATAACTTTAGTGCATTGAAGTAAAAATGAATTTTACTAGAGATGAACTTGTGGATATGCTCTTTATACTGGGCGAGGCTGAACGAACTTGTTTTTTGGCGAGTCGGATATATAACCAAGGTTATCCCAACAAAAGCAGGCCTGACGCGAAAAATTTCACAAAGTTATTGAATCGATTCGTAGAAACTGGAAATCTTGCGTATACAAAGACGCTATCACACGAAGAAACGAACTAACTGTTCTTTTACAAGTTACAGAATATCCCCACTGCAGCCAACGTTACATAAACGTAGCAACAGATGTAAGTGAAGGATCTGTTGGATGAATATTTAAAAAATATAAATATCATGCGTACCATATTCAGCTACATCAAGAACTGATGGATGATGGTTTTCAAAGAAGAATAAGCTTTTGTAATTGGGATAGAGGCAAAATACAGGAATATCAGGGTTTTTTGATAGAGATTTGTTTTCTGACGAAGCCATTTTCCATAGAAATGGTTCGGTTGACCTACTTTTTTGAAAGGAGTCTGAACAGACCAACATATTTAGATTTTCTACAAAACGTTCTCACGAGTTTGTTGGAAAATATCCCACGCGTCCTTTTTCAACGGATGTAATTGCAACATGCTGGTGCACCTTCCCATTATTCAAGAGCAGTAAGCGACTTCTTAAACCATGCTTATTGAGACAGATGGATCGGTAGAAATGACACTGTCAACTTGCCATCTCGTTCTCCAAATCTAACTTAACTCAATTAATTTTTATGGGGATATGTTAACGAAGCTGTTTATTTGGTACCGCCTACTACTGTTGGCAATATACGTGAAAGAATAATAAATGCTTTCCAAAGTGAGACACCAGAAATGTTACGAAGTGTCCAAAGGAATTTCTTTGAAAGAATTAACATGCGTTTGCAAGAAAATGGACAACATTTTGAACACCCACTATAGCATGAAGGTTTTTCTTTTTCAATTTTCTTTTCTTTTCTTACGGATAGTTTATTTTAGTATTACAATGTAACCAAATTTTGTCAAATATTTCGAAAATAACTTGAGATAGGTATAGGGAATGACCATAGCAATCGACAGATACTTTAATTCTGCATCATATCCTGAAATAATATATATAGTGTTCTACTTAAAAAAATTGAGAAAATTGTGTATGAAGTTGTCCATTTTTAAAAATTAATACTGGACACCCTGTATGCCATCAGGCCACGCAATTTGAACAGGAGTATCTTCAAATCTTTAGTAATGGTTATCTGCAGTAAAATTTGTTAAACTTCATATTTGTGTATGTGGTGATTTTTAATGGGAGGACGGCACTTGTAGTTTATTTTACAAAAACGTTTATATCTTTGAAAGTACTAACTGGATAGCACTAAGATTTATAGTGTGAATAATAATCATTAAAAGACATATCAAAAATCATAAATATATAGGGTATCCTATTTAAAAAAATTTGACTACACCCTGTCACCTATTTCAAGAACACGCAGTATAATCAGAAATAATTCTAGAAAGTGCCCATTTACCTTCTGAACGCTTCGTGAAAATTAAAAATCTCTACTTATAATAACACCGGAACTATGAAAGACCGACGCACTGATGGCTCACCCTGTATACACTCGCGCGCGGTATTTAACCCATTCTTAAAGTTTTTTTTGTCTTTACTGAAATCCTAATTGTTATACATCCGGAATCACTAATTTAGCGAAAACACGTAGAATTCTTGGAATTCTATTAGATCGGGTTTCGCGATATTACTATGAATCCACAGGAAACGTCACACTTCTCTTCATGGAGGTGAAGTGGTTGAATCTGCGGGTTGCATCTAACTGGTGGTTGCGACTGCAAACCGCGGTTCTTGTTTGTTGCGGTGGTTATGCCAGTTTATTGTGATGTATTGTTGGCAGAGGTTTTTATTTTCCATGAACCTTGCAGCTTTGGCTTTTGCGAAAAATAGCTTGCGGCGATCGGTGTTTTGGTATAAGGTTTTGTGTGCCTCGCTTTTCGGTTTGCGGGTTGCTGGCAGTGTGGCTGCAGACTGCGGGCATGAACTGCCTAATAGCTTGTGGAAGTGTTCGTCGATCTGTCGGCGGTTGGTAGGCTGCTCGCTGGAAGCGGCTTCGATGGCGAGGTCGATCTCCATAGCTGCGATGCATGATAGATAGGCGCGGACGGCGGGACGATGTATGTTTGGTACGCTTCGTGGGCGCTGACGGTATCGGCCATCATGACGTCTTCGTCCATGGAGTCGAGGTTAAGTAGCCGTGGGTGTAGGGGTAGAGCGATGGGGATGATTCTATGACTCTCTAGATAGCCTCCATCAGGTCTTCAGGGGTTTTGATGCGGTTCTTCCAGGACTTCGTGACCTTATACTCGATGTCTATATACGCCGGTTGTCTCCCTTCAACTTGTGTTTGGAACATAGTTTTGGCTGACGGGGATGTGGTTGGGATAGAGGATAAGGAGGGCATGTTTCTTGGTTTGTTGTTGTGATGTCGGGGTGTTGGTGCCATTTTATTAATTATAACTTGTCTAACAATAGAGTTCTGCGGTTTTACCTGCCTTTGATATATTGTTGTTATCAGTTACAGGTGCCAATTCTACGTATTGGTTTGCTGGTTTGACATCTTTTACGTGTACGGGGCCGATTATTTTATTATCGCTAATATTTTTCAATTTAATTGTATTTTTGGATACAATTACGGTAATCTTCGATGGTCCGGAGAATTTTGGACATAATTTCACGGAACGACCTATTCTGGACTCAGATAAAGGTGTTTCGCGTAGGTAGACGATGTCTCCTATTTGCGGTTCGATGTTGCGTCTTCTCAGCTTATAATGGTCATGTTGTTGCATGCATGATTTTGATAACTTAGATTTCGCTAATTTTTGAATATCTTCCAGGGGCTGCAATTGCTTTGCGTACTCCTACGTACTCGTTGACGGACGGTCTAAGTTTCCAGCACGGTCAGTCTGAGCTTTTAAGGTTATGGGTTGTTGCAACTCTTTTCCGAAGTTTAATAATGCAAGTACAGATCCCGTAGAATCCTATTTAGCGGTATTTAAAGCAAAGCAAATTTCCGGTATATATTTATCCCAGTCGTTGTGTTTGCTTTTTGTCAGTTGTGCAATCATTATTCCAAGGACGTGGTTAATTCTTTCTACTGGATTCACTTGAGGTGTATAGAGAGTTGTTAACCAATGTGTTATGCCAAACGTCTCGGCGGTGTCTCGGAACACTTTATTTACATATTGCGGACCGTTGCCGGAAGTTATTTGTTTTGGTATACGGAATTGGTAGATTATTTTATCTTTTAGTGCCTCGGTTACGGTTTTAGCAGTTGCGGTTCTTAAATGTTTGGTTTAGGTCCCTTTTGTAAAGGTGTCTTGAAATACAGCAAGGTATTGATTTCCTTTGGATGATCTGGTTATTAGTCCTACTAAATCTATACCTATTGTGTGCCATGGTCCATTTGTTCTAGTATATCCCGTTTTTCCAGCTGGTTTAAGTTGTCGCAGTTTACACTGCTGGCAGCTGTGACATTGTTGGACATAACGTTGTTGTCTTCTAAGATTGGCAGCTATAAACAATTATAATAAATTGCTTGATTACGTACTTTAGTTACGTAATCTTTGTTTTGTTTTAGAATGAAGAAGACAGACTGATTCGAAGTTGTATTCATCTGTTTTAACCATTTCAGGATTAAAACCCTTCCTATAACGGACTTTAATACTTACAACCCGTACTGTTACCTGCAAATCACCTTTGCGTACTCAGTCTAGACAAATATTTACCTAGTCACTCTAGCAATCTCACGAAATAAATATAATCAACGACTTATTTATATTACGGTAAGTGAGAACAGAGATTTACGATCTATACATTTATTGAAATTTTCAAATCAAAAGAATAAAATGATAAATCGACAATAATCACATTTACAATATTAGGTACATAAATTTTAAAGGAAACAAGTACTGCTTGCGAACCCTACGGTCGTTTTCCTTTTCAAACTCCTGACAGGTAGTAAACAAGACTATAATATTTTATTTATATGCTTACGTGAAAGAATTTTTGGTTTGTTTTGTTAAATTCACTTATTTAAATTAAAGCAGAATTTTACTTTTAAAATTAATTATCTAACATGAAACACTTCGCATTTGTTCAATGTAAGCTTTTAAAAGAGTTGATTAAAACACTTACGGTTAATTCCGGTTTTGCATTTTCTACGATGATAGAACACAAGGCCTCCTTCTGGCTACTCAATTTTCAGGTCAGCTCCTTTTAAAAGGATTTACGTCCCTGTTAAAATAATCAAATTCAACCTTGCGGTCTTCTCTTCAAAATTGGCGCATATGAAACTTGGATGTGGTTTTCCTGTCACCTTAGGAAAATTTAATTTACGTTAATATGTAAAATTCCGAAACTTAAATGATTGTCACGACCCACGTTGTAACGTTTACACGACCCTAAAGAATAACGCGAAACGCGATTTAAAAAGAATTCATATTAATTCTACGCATTTTACGCGATATTC
>JAHWXV010423792.1:0-11684 GCA_024586415.1 Phrixothrix hirtus
ATAACACTGATCTGAAAGTAGTTTGCTAAGCAATCTAACAAAGGGTTACAATTAAGTGAAAAGGTAACTAGAGCAATTAGCACGCTGCCAATTAGACCTGCGAAGCAACAGTGTAAACAAACTTTATACATAGTAGATTTTCAGTTCAAATAAATTTAAAGATAAATACCATCAAAAATAGAAGTTTGTTCTTCAAAGGAGGAGCAAATAACATTAATATAAATTTAAATTAAGGCTCTTCCATAAATTAAGATTTAATAATATACCACATTTTAATTTCAAAATCGTAAGAATTTTTCAGGTAAAAAACAATGTAAGTGTTAAGAAATAAAATTTTTAGAAAATCTTCAAGGAGGCAAAGCTAAAGGCGCCAAAAGACTATGTTTTATCATAACTTTAGTGACACAAAAATATGAAAAGGAAATAAGTCAAGGAAATTTCCTTCTTTGAAAGCTTATTTTATAGTACATAAGTTGGTCCCTAAAAAAGAAATCCGTCGAATTTTACTACATCATCTGTCAGTTCACGTAACTTTCAACTCATGATTTGCTTCGCGGATCAGAAGCTCGTATTTCAAATTGACCTTGATTTCTCGTCTAATTTGAAAACGTTGATATATACCGCGGTCAAGCTTAACCCCATGTAGTTTTTAGAACGTTGCTCTGGATTTGCGGACAATTTATTTGACCGGTGCTCCTTTAAACTTTTTTATTCTTATGATTAAACAAAGCACTTCTTGCAATTACTTTCTTAACGCAATTTGTTATGTCACTTGCAAACATTGTTTATTTCTATAACGGGTGAAAAGACATTTTGCGAACCTAAGGATGCATAAGATGTTATTTCCTGAACTAGCGAGGTTGCATCGTGACGCAGTGGAAATGGGGGGTTCCAACTTAGCTATTAAACTAAGTAGTGCTATGTTCTGAGACGTCTTGCTGTGATAACAATAGGAGAAAATCGTATTCAAGGGCACCACTTTATTACGAAGACGTCAGGTTATATAACGAGAGAAGCAGAGGATAAAGTATCCTTTTACAAAACCTAAGATTCGGAACCACAGCGGTATACTTATTATATAGGTGGAGATGCATACCTCACTGGGTTATTACTTCAATCAGGTCAATCGGACTTACAATTAAGATATATACCTTACTTATTTCCAGCAATTCCCTGAAAGAAAGCATGGCTACTTATGCTAAAAATTCTTAAAGCAACAAAATAATAAAGTCTGAATTGGATAAGCCACTATAATGTACAATTAGATAAATACAATAATAATTCAAACAGTCGGTTAACTATAACTAAATTAGGGGATCCCTGAGTTTTTAATATTTATCTTAATACTAAATGCAACAAGAATTTCGGCCCCTAAATTGTGGTCTTAACTTAAATAAGTAATTGAATTAATTTGAATTTAAGTATATTGTTTACAAAAAAATTTATCCCAACTATCTATCTTTCAACTTCATCGAAATGTGTGCGCCAGCAGGGTTTATCAAAACAAAGAGAAGTTTCGAGGATTACGTGTCGTTAGGGACAAATCAGAAGAACGTCACTCACTTTTAGTCGGAGGACTTCGTAACTTCCCAAGCAGGTAACACTGTCGCACTTCGTTCAATATGATTTCGTACCTTGAAACCGAATGTGGAAAACGATGATCGACCCAGTTGCAATTCGCCTTCGGCGTTAACATACCGAATTTGCCAAAAATTCGGTCATTCACTAAAAATTTATTTGTGTAACTCTTTTGTTTAAAACTTAAATGAACCTTGACATCGTTTCGTTACTTTGGAGTTCGCGTGCGCTCAGCGTCACATTCAATCAATCGTTGCTTACTTTTGTAACCTCTAGGCTCGACTGACTGTTAGATACACTTCTTATGTAATGAGGGGGAAAGGCGGGAGTCGTTAACAACCATTTTTAGAAAATTAATCTCGTCTCAAACGGTTGCTGTCTGACTACGCCGTTGCTGACAAACAGATGTTATCAAATGCCCTTGTTACTTAGCATTACCTGGGAATCCCATTTACTGTTAAGTCTACAACAAAGAAGGAATTTGAAATTTTATTTTCAACTGAATTAATTATGATTTTGAGAATTTAAGCTTATCGTTTTAATCATAGAGAGGTTGGGGAGATGTTACCAATTTTTTTCAGCAATAAGCAAATATTTCTATATACCGGGTGTTTCTAAATAACTTAATATTATTTGTAAAAATTTAAGTCGCTTACATTTCACTTAAATTTTCCGTTCGTTTCAGAATGCTACCGTCACTTGTTTAGAATTTATTAAATTTAAGTGACAGTTTGCTTTCGGTTTAAAGTATTATTATATACTACAAGATATTCATGAGTTTTATAAAAATAGAATAATTGAGAATTTATTTGATTTTTTTAATGTTGAACCATATGGGATTTGAATTGAATCACGATGATTTCAATAATTTCTTCTTGTGTCAAATATCTTCATTTTAAAATGAAGTTGTTTTAAATAGGTCAACTTGAAATATAGCACCATTTATCCATGAAATTGCGCAAAACCTAAGTGAAAACGTCAAGGTCAAATTGAACATTGTGGATAAATGAAAATAACTGCAAAATGAGCGATAGAAATGAGCAATCATTTCAGTTGATTACTAATGTTGTTGGTTAATGTTAATGTGATAAAATAGTCTACCATTGTGTACAAATACTTGTAACTAAAAATAAATATTGTGCCCTAAAGTTTTTTAATGTGTAACGTTTAGAATCTATGTGCCGAAACTATATTTTTAACGAGTCTTTTTGTAGTGAAACCAGGCATCTCTCATTAGAAGTTTAAATAATTAGGTTAATATTTATTGTTTTATTTTAACGCATAATTGTTTAGTACATAAATTTAATACTAACATTAAATATAAATCTAGCTTTCATATTTGTATTTTGTGAACCCTTTGCTTCTATTATATGTTCGCTTACTAATAATGAAAACGTATAACTACGTTATACTATTTCAATTACTTAAATAACTTTTAACCATATATAAATCATTTTAGAATGTAATCAAAATAATTATACATTTGAACATATTTTATAACAGCACACTGAAAAAGAACCCATGATTCGTCTATCAATTTGAAAGGTTGTCTTGAGTTAATTAGAAGTAATATTTTGAAATTCGATGAAAAAGATGTTTTGAAAGATAAATTAAATATTTATTCCGGTAAACTTGATGTTACAATAGAGTAGTTTGTGAAAAATCAAATTAAATATTTGTTTTAAATTAAGATTGATGACGGTGCTTAATCTTCAAGGAGAGAGATAATTGAATTTTTTATATAAGGTCTTGACTTTGTTTTATATATAAAGAATTGTTTTGAAGACAAAACTTTTCAACTGTATTTCAGGATTAAGGGCTTGCAATTACGGCGAGGTAAACACGAGGTAAAAGTAATGTATTTTAAATTTTCAATACAGATAAGAAATGCTTAAATAACTTGGGGATGAAAATAAAACAGACGAAAAAGCATTTATTAATTTAATAATTTCAAAATCGGTTCTCAAGTAAGCAGTTCAATAAAAATTATATTCTGTTGCCTTAATGTCAGTTAAGCATTTGAAAAAGCTACACATAAGGTAAGTAGTCGAAAATCAGTAAAAGACAACAATGTTGTTTCGAAAATACGAAAGGGATTTAATTAAATGTCATAATAAGTTTTACAATCATTTCTATATGGGTGAAAGCCGAAAGCCTTCAGTATTCAGGGAAAGCTATTTTGTGTAGATATATAAGAAACAAAAAATTTTTTAAGAGCATTTCCCACCAAAATTCTGCAATATTAAATTATTGAATTTAACACTTATGTGGATTTTTAGAAATTTGCACAAGTTTTTGTTAAGAAAGACTGCTTTCAATTTCTCGACACTATTATAAGTTTAGTTTCAAATATATAAAAGTCCAAAAGTGAAAGATCAGAGAACAAAATAACTAAGATATGAATAAAAATTAGAAAATACAATATAATAGCATTTTTGCTCAAAGCAAAAACTACTGACATCTCCTGTTATGTGTACCTACAACTGAACCTATGCATATTTTGTGATATATACCTAAAGTTAAATAGCATAATGAGTTACATAAATTGTCATATATTAGTCTTCTTTCAGAATAGTTGCAAACGGTTAAAATCCAAAGTTTGTCACTGAATATAGAAAGAATGAGTATTTTATATTACAATTAAAGGCATAAAACTGCAAAATTTGCTGTAGAATTTTTTATTTAAAATCGTACTTTGCAGCACGAAACATATTTTACTAGTTTAAATAAATTATCCAATATCCCAAGCTATTAAAATTAATAAGTAAGCTTTACAAAACAAAATTTTATGCGACCCTTCAAATTTTAGAATTTATAGCTTAACTCAGGTTGCGTCTGAAATACTTTATGAAAAGATTATTCGCTTCCAAACTGAACGAAAATTAAATTGCTTCAATTCTACGCGATATTCAATACGTGACATTCATGTTTACTCCCAATACTTTAGTGAAAACTTATTGATATCAAAGTCTAAATATGATCAAGAGTGCATCTTATAGTTAATTTGTAAATATTGTACCCTGTCAATTTGCTATTGATTTATTCGAAAAAAGCTATTAAAAAATTATATAATGTTGGTAAATTAATAAGCAACGTTTTAAAACGTCGGTGGTGATTGGTAATTTACCTACCTAGGCTAGTCCGTTTTTGAATCAGTAGCGTTCACAAAATTATTTAGAAAACAACTATCTTTAAATTGCGCTTAAAGTTCAAGATGTAAGACAACGAAACTTGAAACACACAACCTATAAGCAAAATACTTTCAAGCAAACATTACTTTTAAGTCAGATAGAGAATTTGGTTTTAGTGTCCAAAACTACGTTGGAAACTAAATCGCTTGGAACGACTGTAGAGAAGAGATGAATTATGTCGTCTTGGTCACACCCTTAACGACAATAAGTTACAGTGAAGGAAAAGTTGAGGACCTACAGTTTAACGATTCAAATTATAAGAACTGCTTAGAGTGTGAACACATTATAGATTTACTTTCACTGTCGATAATTTATAACGTTCTCTAAACGTAGAGTAAAATTTAGTAACGACACGATTTTATTATTAGAATATAAAAAATTATATGTTTGTTAAAAGCTATGAATAATTGTTTGACGAAAATAAATGAAAGATTTTCCAACAAAAACTGTACATACATGGCTCATCAAGTTTAACTAAATATTAGAAATACAGTACAGTATGTTTCACTGTATGTGAAAACACCTAAATAGCACTCCTATTTTAAAAGTAACGATTATAAAATATTTACCATTTGACTAATTCATTCTTAAAATCACCTCTAACAATTTCTTTTAAACTTGGTGCATTTCCTAGTATTCAATTTTCTGTGTTATATAACTTAAGCGGCTTCCCTAATAGATTTCTGAAAATGGTGTAACCGGATGCACTTAAGCTACTTGTGAATCACATGTCAAAAATTAAGCATCATAGAAAAATAAAATTTTATATTTGCTTTATACCTTCCCGGCACGCGATAGCAACAAGTTAGTTAAAATCTAAAGACCGTAAGTGCCACATTATTCTCGTGATTTTTAAGTTTTTTGTGATTTTATCAAAAACTTGCCAGGTTTGTTATCTTTTAGATACCCTTTTATATGAACTGATCGGTTTGTTTGAGGAAATTCGTTGCAACTAGTAACTGAGAAAAACCGGCGAAGTTAAGCATCGTTTAGTGTGTCAGCAGTTTGGATGGGTAACTGTTGCAATTATCGTTTCCAAAATAACCTTAAATAATATTGTAACGATTTGTGCACATTACCTGCATATCTAAAATAAGCAAGAGAAAGCCTCATACCAGATTTTTTTCAATTTGAAGCACAATGGCATTTTATACTAAACATAAACATACAATGAAGTAAAATTAAGAAAAGGATCTAAAAATGAAACAATTATTGAAAATAATGGATCTCTTACAAGCTACCTCAATTCTACTCCCTTAAACACTGCACGTACAATTTGATCGCCGAAGCTTGAATAGTATATTAGCTACCATTATGAAATGTCAAGTGTTGCGAAAGAATTACAAAATGTTTAAAATTGACAATCGAGTGGTTATAAAATTCTTAGCGAAAGAAAAGAAAAACGCAACAGAATTTAAAGAGTTCTTGGATGCTGATTACTTGCTTTTTGTATTGCGTTGTATATGAATGATGAAAACAATACATTCAGGAAGAGAGTACATTGAAGCAATAAGAAATAAAGCATTAATACCGTGAAGCAAAAGGTGCTGCAGGATAAGCTGCTAAATGCAAAAAGGATTCCCATGCCGTGCATAAATAAAGTAAGTGCCCGATCAGTACATAAACTTCTTTTGGCTATTCAAAAAGAACGGAGGATAAAGTTATTAACTGAATTTTTATCGCTTTGCGAGAGTCAAAAATTTTAAGTTATCAATTTTATAGTTTGCTGGGGTAAAATAATACCATGGTCCTTTCACAAAAAATGTGACGTCCGAGTTCACTACGTTCTAAGAAAGCAATGTTGACTAAATCCCAAACTCAGATAATGGCCTGCGTTTTATAAGATTGTGAGGAAATCAAAATCGATTTTAAAGAATACTCCCTACTATTTCTGGAGAATTCTTCGATACCTTAATACGATATACCAATTTAAAAAGTCCATTAAACAAAAATGGCGTAGGAAGCTGCTTTGAGGTGTGCTACTTTTATACAACAACGCACCCATATCGATGCTTTTAACAGTCGCTATGTAAGAGTACGGTTTCAAGTAACTGAGCCGCTCATTTATAGCTCAGACCTGGCCACAAATAAATACCTACGACTTCGTCTTGAAAATGAAAGCAGGCTTGCCAGGAAAAAATTCAAAATCAAGGGTGATGTGAAAATCTCTGTAAAGTCTACTCGATGGAATAGCATGCTTTAGAAAACTATGGCACATACTAGGAATTACTGAAGAAGAACTACCTGTAAGTATAGTTCTGTTGAAAAAGCATATTTTGGACAATTCTTTCATCTGTAGAACTTTTTCTCAATTTTACCTCACTTTATGTTGATGCTTAGTATACCATTTTGTTTTAATTTAAAAATAAAGGGTAATTGCCTATCAACTTAATTCCTTTCATATAACGTACTAAAGAGGTTTATATATTCTTCATTATATACTCATATCTTAATTACTCATTATTCTTCAAGAAATATTGTATACAATTTTCAAATTAGAATAATATAACATCAGAAGTTTTAAACAACTTAACAGCTCATTTTTCAGTATTCCTGGATGTTCAAATAAAGGAGTCCAATTATTTTAGCATGGAAACTTTTGAAGTTTATACGTCAGAGTATCTCGTATACCGCAGTTACTTATTTATAAATTTTTTTATATTTTTATAAGTAATCGAAGAAAAATATTCTATAGAAGTTTAATCAATTTTATGACTAGTAAAACGCTTAATAATTGTGATAGAAATTCTGCAAAATTCTTTATACCAGATAATTGTCAAATCATGTTCAACGATTTTAAAATATGGAGTGATCGGAGCCTTTCAAATGATACCATTTCAGTTGAATATGTTAAAAGCGAATTTATTATAAGTTTTATTTTTTAGAGCTACAGGATTCATAATAAATTTGAAGCACTTACGTAAATTGGGAGATACCGATAGGATTTTCATACAAATCCAATAAAATAACCATTATTATATTTTCGGATGGAAGCATATAAAATTTATTTATTCCTCATTCTACTAGGGCGTATAGTAAAAAATTGACTAAAATTTGTATCGCGGATTTTGACATTGATATGAAAGCAATAAAACGTACGCTGACTGATATGGAACTTAATATATCTATCTATGTTTTTAATTTATATTTATCACGTTAGGGGAGCATGAACAAATACCTCTATTTACCTTATGATGGCTGCAAAGGGACTCGAAAAACTGGTTTATAAGTTTTGGATACTGATCTTTCAAATTTGTAGGATTAATGGATGTTTTACTGTTTAGCAGTACCTAAAATGTTAATTACGACGTACATTTATGATTATGAACAAAATAGAGCCCGATGTTAAATATTATAACGCTTTCAAGTATGATTTTTATTGACACAATTGTTTTGTACTTAGTCTACTAGACTGGAATCATGCAAAGCAGACAGAAAAAAAATTAAATGATTGTAATAACTACAGCTTGTTCGTTTTAACCTGAGAAAGACAGAGTGGATAGCCTCGGTTTAATACGTGACAAATCGTGCCTTTATACCGTAAAGTACATTTAAAACAGAAAGCCTGTTGTTGATTATGCATTGCCTACACTAGTAGGGAAAGTTTTATGTTATGTTAAATTCATTATAATATTGAATTACAAATAGTAAAATGTTACAAGCATACGCAGTTTTATAAATAAATAACATCAGATAATATTCATTGAATATAAAACTGTTAAAACGCGTAAATATGTATAGCACAAATGTTAACTTTAAAATAAAGTTATAAAAATTGTACACAGCCGCGTGGCGGTTTAATGACTGTCTTTGAAAGCATCATCAGAATTAATACCACGTTTACATTTTACACGATTTGTCACGTATGGGTTGTGTATTTTCATATCACTTTTTGTTTCTTTTAATATTCGGTAAACAGAAGTCACTGATATATCTATTGCGATACCTAAATGTTTTTTTATTTTCCTTTATAGGAATTACTAATATCTATTTCTTTCTTTGAATTATTTTTCAAAAATTTAAACACAACTTCGCCGGTTGTTATGCCTTTGAAAATTGCTAGCGTACTGATAATTTCAACAAATTTTTACTTCGGAGTATACAAAGTCGTGCCCTCTCCAAGCACCTTATGCGCAGTACAAAACTTTTTCTTAGGTTAGAACGGCCGAGCTATACAGTTAAATGTATGAATTGAAACTTAATTTTGTACACAGTCATAAAATTTATAAGCAAACGTGGCACTTCCTATATTACTCAATTATATGGTCATGATATCAATTAAAACTCCTCAAGATAATCTTGAGTCGAATTTTGACAAACAAATGGTAACAAATCCGACATTATGTTGTAACGAATGATCAGATTACTGTATTATTTGTTCTTTCAATAAAATTTCAGGAAAACAATTAGAAAAAATCCATAATAACCAAGTTAAATTAAGGTAATCTAACGAATCGTTGATAAAAAAATATTTAAGTAGTTTAAAATATTAAATTAAAAGGCTGCAAGATCGAATAAGTAAAGAGCAAAATCCAAATGAATATCAAATTTAAAATAATTGAGCAACAATTATTTATTAGATGATATAGGTCAGAAGGAACTAACTGTAAAAATGATAACTTTGTTATAGATAGGGAATGCATAATTCAAATATCACTTCTTTCAGATCATACATAGGAAGACATTTAGGAATGTAATTATAAACTAACTTTAAGTGAAATGCGAAATATACTTCAGGATGTAGTTTACTGTAAATAATTATAGAAACCTATAAAGGTAGAAAATTATAGAATGTACTCTACCAAAATACAAAACGTGTATAGTAGTTGGTAATCAACATACGATTTCCAAGAAATCATTATATTAAAAGGTATACACATCCTAGCAAATGCATTTAAAGGTTAGAACTTTTCCCGTCTTCAAACCACTAACCAATATCCTATGACGTAAATATTATCGCTACATTTGTGATAAGGACGGTCCGATTAAACTTCGAAAGCTTCCTATGCGCCACGTAAAGACAGCTCTTACAATTTTTTTTAGCCATAACTGAGGTAATGGAGGCCATAAATATTTATTATGAAGCATGGATAATTCATCTTTAGAATAAACAAATCTATGCCGGGTCTCACAAAGAAATCTATCTCAACTTCCTAAGCGCATGGCCGAAGGATCTCAGATCAATTAGATTTGTATCACAACAGGGACGATTCGGCTGCGTAACAATTTAGATCTCTACCTATCCTACTTACCCCAACAGCATGTAAGGCAAGTACATGCTCCGGTTTAATTGCAAATCCCATCTATACTTACCCCCATATAAATCCATGCACTTACGACAAACCAGATATCCAAAATGTATCATGTTCAAGCATAACGAACCTTCTGTAACTATTTTCCAACTGCACATAATAAAATGAATGTAAATAATTCACACATTCGTAGATTTTAAGGAATGATGATAGTTAAGTTAAAATAGAAATTTGTAAATATACGATCTTTGAATACCAAATATAAGAATTTAAAACGTAATGTAGATTTAATTAAATGCAAAGGCTGATTATATAAAGTTGTAACAAATAATATATAAGGTGTCCCTAAAATGTTTGGTTATAGCTTAACCGCAGCTACCTGGGATCACAATAAGGTGATTTAACTAAACTTATCTATATTCAAAGTCGCCTCGTTAAGCCGCTACTGAGCGTCAAAGTTCTTCGAAAAAAATATTGTTTCGCTTGTAAAAATAGAATGCGACTACCGATTATTGTGATTTTTGGTATGATATTCCTGGTGAGTATAAGACATGATTTGACATAATTTTAGGCTTCATTGATAATCTGAAAGAGTATGAAAAATGATATGTCCCATCTTAAATCCGACAGTACTTTTTAATGCGGAGGCTGAGAACTTCAATATTTTTTTCTGCAAAGGTACATAATTTGGTAATATTTTTTGTATCTTGACAATTTTTGGTATCTGGTACGATTTCACCACAAAAAAATAAAATCTGCATGCATACTCGCGGGTTTTTTGACAACACACTTTTAATCTACTTAGCCTTGATGAGATACAATTAGGGAAACACAAACACAAAATTAGGAATAATTAAAAATACATTTAATTTATAACAAATGTTCGAAGTGACCCACATTTTCTTGGACACAGAAGTCCACTCTACGCAAAAAATTAAACACTTCCACATTGTTCCTTATAGCTTGCACAGCATGTCGTATTCCAGCCCATAGCTCATTCTCAGTAGTTACCGGCCTGGAATAAATCTTGTTCTTCAGTGCGCCTCACAAAAATGTGTCACAGATATTCAGGTCCGGTGAACGAGGCGGCCAATGTATAAGTGCATCATCTCCTCTGCCAATCCATTTGTTCGAAAATAGTTCACGAAGATAAGTTCGAACATTAAGTGCAAAATGAGATCCAATGGCAAGTCGTCCATTAGGTCTGGTAGGTTATTTTATAAAAAATTCAAATATTCCACTCCATTTAAGGGAGTAAGCATAATGACTGGACCTATGATGTAATTTTCGATCATTCCTGCCCATATATTAACTCGGAATTTATGTTGAAAGTGACGTTGCATGATAGCGTGCGGATTTTCATCTGTATAAACATGTTCACTGTATACATTTATTACACCCTTCCTTGTAAAGCAGGCCTCGTCGGTGAAGAGCATTTTGTTATGAAAACTGATATCTTCCGCACTTCTTTCAGGGATAACTTGACAAAATGTAAGACGTTCATCGGGATTAATCGGTAAAATTTCTTACGCGCTTTCGATATGGTAAGGACGCAGCAGTTGTTCTTTAATAACTAGGGGGCGGAATATATGCAAAGTGCATATATATGCATTTTTTGCATATTTTGTAAATTTTATAATGAAATGCATATTTTTCACAAATT
>JAHWXV010423809.1:0-12168 GCA_024586415.1 Phrixothrix hirtus
TATACTTAAATAAAGGAATCGATAATAACAGCACTGATTTAAAAACGCACAAATTGAAAATTTTACAAAAACTACAAGGCAATGAATTTTTAGCACTATCAATAGTTAAAATATAATTAACATGATAGTTGATCCATAAATTGAACAATTTAATTACCATAGAAACATCTTACTATTAAAATGACATAGAATAAATCTAAGATTTAAATAATTTAAAATAAGTTATAATTGTACATTTAAATTTCTATGTTTATTTTATTCATTCCAATTTTAGCTAACTGTAGTCTGTATCTTTCTAGTTTCTTTAATTTTACATTTTAAGATATACACTGTGATAGTTTAACCATATAGTTATCCAAAAACTTGAAGATGATTCTCAGATAGGTTTGAACCAGTAGTAATGGTGTAATGAATTAATAAAACATATTGGGAAAGGTTCAGTGTTATATTTTTATAGCAATTCTAATTTATTAACTAGTTTTACAATATTAATACCTTCCAAGTTGTTTTTGAATTGTCATGCATATATATCATAAAAAGTTGATAAACAGACCACGCATAGGTAAATAGAAAGACACCACGATATAGCTGGAACGTACGTTTTCAGGGAATTTCAAAACATGAAGAACTAATTCAATTGATGCATAAGATTTTGACCCACTCTAATAATTTTTCTATGCCATCATATATGAGAAAGTTAAAAATAAACAAATGGAAATTTATTTCAAGTTCAAAATTAGTAACTGCTTCTCTTAGTTGCATTAAGTATATCTTATTAGTTATTAGTATTATACAGCATTTTTCTAAATTGCGAATCTTGTTTACTATAAACCTAATGCACAGCAGTCTGTATTATTGAATATTAATAAAAACAAATTTATTTTCCATAAAATGTAGAAAACAATACTTTTAATTGTTTTAATTATTTTCTATGCTATTACATTTCATTATTTAAGAAAATAAAGTACAATATCAAAATTAGAAATTTATGTCTTTCTACGGGTTTGTTAAAATTTATAAATAATGGGAACTTTACTGTTTTTGACTATCTAATATTTTTAATTTCAGGCTATAGAGATTATGATTACCAGTATTCGTCAGAAATTAGATTCACATGCCTAAAGTGCAACAAGAGCTATAAACATAAAAATCATTTGTCTAGGCACTCGAAATATGAATGTGGTAAAAAACCTACGTTTTTATGCCCTCTTTGCAATTATAAGTGCTACCGAAAAGACGTACTTCAACAGCATCTTCTCACCAAACGAAACCATAGATAAATTATTAGAAATATTACGGAATTTTATTTGCACGTTAGCATTAATCCTTAGGTCTTAATAATTAAACGGTTATTTAATATTGTAAAATATTGTATATTTTTAAAGTCAAAATAAAGAAACTAGCATTGACAGTACTTTTTCATATTATGCATGACCGCTACCTGTGCCACGTTTAAATCTTACAGTACTATATATAATTGCCACACAGGGTTGTTTTGAAATAGTTGTTGAAACTAAAATGGCCCACTCTACGTATTAGTAGAGATTCATTTTTGAGATTATTAAATTCCATTAAGCCCTCTTTGAAAAATGTTGCACATGAAAACATTTTATGTACTGTTGACATTTGTCACAATTAATTCGTTACAAACAGTCAAGAAAACTACAAGTCTTTTTGCTAAAATAATAAATTAAAACAGCATATCGAATTGCACTATGTTTATTTACTAATTAATGGGTGCTTGACCTATACTGCCACAAATAAATATCCTAATTTTTATTTGCACGCGCCTTTAAAAAATTACATTCGGGAGTTGTATTAAAATTACTAAATATAGTTTAATTTACAAACAATTACTAATGATAACATTTAAATGTAATACAGTTGTTTCAAGATGGCGTTCACAAAAAAAATTACAAATTACGATTACCATAAGTCACTCAGGTAAGTCCTTTTTAATTCTAAAAGGTTGTTTACCTGTCAAGAAAAATTCCCCTTTTTATTTTTTTAATATTTCCGAAATTAAATAATAAATAATTTCAAATTGTCTAGGTAAAGTTGATCAGATTGTAATTGTTTTCACGTTTTTCAAACTTTGTTCCAAAGGGATATTGTGTTTCTATTTTTTCAATATAGGTTTTAGTTTAAAAATAATGGAAAAAACAAATTAATTGTGTAAAATAAGTTATATTTTCTCTTGATAACTAAGTTTTTAGAGTTTTTTGATAATTTTTACCCGCACAAAGGCATAGGAAAAGTTCATAATAAACAAGTTTGAAAACGTAAACAACTATATCTAATTTAATAAATCAGAATGGAGCTGTTTATTAATTTTATTTACGGTGAATGTTTAACAATACACGTTGCTACGACCTGTCATATGATTAGGACTGGCATAAACATATATGATGCCATCGCAAACTGGAATAGAACATATTGCGAATCAGAAGTTCTCAAAAAGTTTTCCAAGAATTTTCTAAATTCGATTGTGTCCAAATTGAAACTGTTTAATTTTTTTAATTTTTTTTGTGAACGTATGCGGCGTAAGGAATAAGTAGTTAAAATATCTGAAAGTATTTCAAAGCAACCCTGTATGTATGTATATGTATGCGTGATACAGTATGGATAATTTCTAAACTTCAATATGATTAGCGTAACTAGTAACGACTACACACTCAAGGTAATGTGTAGTTTGGTCTCTCTTTTTAAATATATGTATTTTAAGGTCGATTTTTGAGAATACAAAGTAAATCATTAAAGGAATGTACTATTCTCTGTTAATTGATTGTTAAATACATACTTTAAAGATTCGTTAGCTATGTAATTGAAGTTATAAAGTACTTCTGCAACTGCCAAATGACTCCCTTAAATCTTTATATAGAAGTTCTTCCTAAAGTCAAAAGTTGTAGAGTAAACTTCCCTTAAATTCAAATATTATAAGTGCATACAGGACGTTTCTAGAATAGGATTCCAAACTATGTGAACGTTTAGTACTTATTCAAATAAATCAGAAAGTTCTAATGAGTACCTGAACTAAAATGCATTCCTAGGGAGTTACAAGGTTTTAAATGGATATGTATATGGAAGGATTTATTATTTGAAACACGCTAAAAGATAAATAGTTAATATTTTAGTAAGATACTTAGTTATTAGTGCTGCATGAAATGTAGTGATGTATTATTTGTCTATTAAAATTGTAAAGATGCCTAGAGAAAGGAAAAGTAGCAGTTTTAAACATATAGGATCACGTAAGTCCCATCCAAATGCGACTTCAGTTGAAAGTCGGCTACATATACGTGTCGACAGTTGAGCAATATATATTTTAACAAATTCGGAACGCTCCGAGTCATTTCTTTCTCATTAATTTAAACAATTTTCAAAACCCTCTTCCTTGTTTTTCTATGCAGTTTTTCGTGATTCATTTTCAGCTGCCAATTAAAATTAAAATTATGGAAAGAGGAGAGTTGTAGCTTTAATTGTAACTCCATGTGCACGTAAGCAGAAACTTGATTATAGTTACCAACATGGATTTCGTGATATAATAATAAATGAAATTGTAAATAAGGCAACACTTCTTTTTATTGTTTTTATTGTAAATCAAAGTGTTTGATTTAATTATCCGATAGTGGAGCATCCTTTGGGCCAATTATTGCATCGATAGAAGATTATATTTAATTTCAAAAACTTCGCACATCCTACTTGTACCGTAAGAAATCCATTATAAGGAAATCGTTTTCACCATCTGAAATACATGATTTGACGTTTGTCGATCCTCCATGTGAGTTACTTTCGTTTTTTTTATTGAACCAATGTAACTATAAAGAACCCTTCAAGCTATCAGACGTACTTATCTAAATTTAATAACACCAAAATTATCCAAAGTCTGTTTACAAATAGTGTTATTTACAAAGCAGTGTAATTATTAAAGTGCATATATTTATAGACATAAGTGTATAAAAGTGCTCTATATTTTACAAGTAATAAATTACATTGTTTAACAATCATTTATTTCTAACTTTTATAACTATCCTTTGTCTTTTTTAATACAGACTCTTTTAAATAAATTAGTATTTAATTTTAAATTGTAATAAGTGGTTCATAAATATATTTGGGATTGAATAAGTATTTTAGTTCGGAAGTATTTTCTATAGTCTTTCCCAAAATTTGTTTAATAAAATAAAACCATTTATTAGTTCTATTAAAAAATATTTTATTTTGTTAGAATTGGTGACATGTTTCGTCGATTTTATATATCGACATCTTCAGCCACATTTCTGAAGTAAAAATTTTTTTTTATATTATTGAAGTTTTTTTTTATACAGATATTGTAAATGTAAATTAATTTAACATTTTTGTTTGATTTTATCTGTGTTTTCGGAAGACAAAAACGGTCTGAAATGTAAAAAGAGGGAGAATTTTTGTTATATCGGATCAATGGTTGCCATTGCAAATTGTGAGTATTAAATAGAATTTGAACATTTTTACGTTTCACGAAATTTTATCTTAAAAGTTTTGGATACGTAAATCAAACTGGAATAAAAAAGTAGTTGTAGCGACTTCCATCAAATCCCCGGTGTTTGCTTTTCTAATCTGAGTACTTATAACATTTTTCCCAAAGTTGAAAATCCATTTGTAATTATCATTTTTGAAGCATTAACAACATCCAAAACGGCTTAGCGAATCGCCGGAAAGAGATTACATTTAAGGATTTTTAACATTTTTACGAAGACTGAAAGCAATGTTTTCTGTGGTATATTTCTTCTCAAGGAAACTACCCTGAAGAGAGCAATGTTGATATGTAGGTTAGTTATAAATACAGATTTTTATAAAAAAAATCTTCTTACGTTTTGCCATTCATTGTAGATTAGGTGTATTAAATCATAAAGTATCCTAATTATTTAATAATACTTAACATTATTACAGGTAAAGTTTCTGCAAAATATCGAATGAGAGACTGGAGGAAGCGGCTAAATAGTAATACCGAAAAAAAGGCACAATATCTCAAGAAAGAACGAGAGCGTAACAAATTAAGAAGGGAAGCGCAGAAAAATTGTTTAGCAAATAATATCGAAAGTCTACTAAAGAAACGAGCAAAAGATGCTGAAAGGCAAAGAAGGTGTAGATTGAAGAAAAGAGAAGAGGCTGCTGCGCAACTATAATCACCTACCGTCAGTTACTTGCAGACATTTTTAGCATTTAAGGAAATAGGAATTTAACATAAAAATGTATAAAATATATGTATATTAATTTATTGTTTTAGGTAATAATAACTAATGTTAAGAAATAATTTACCAAAAAACATTTTATAATAAAGTTAGCTTAAATAGGCAGTATAAGTGAAAAATAAAAATAATTTCTTATGTAAATCCAAATATAGTATTTTTTTAAAATAAATCTCTTATGCTATTTTAACGATCTGATAATGTTTGTTTGGGCATATAATTAAAATCAAAATCTAACTATGGAGTTAAACAAGGCTAAAATAAAAATAATTAATAAATAATAAAGAAAAGACCTTTGCAAAATCCGAAAAATTTAAAATATTAAAGACTTTAAATTAATTCAATAATTGAATAAAATGTGTCTGAACCAAAAACGCAAACCAACGTAACATTTCCAAAGAATGTCTAGTTTGTCACCTATTTGAGAATTCAATTACAATGAACATTGAAGCATCAAACAAGGCAAAAGGATAAATTTTTAAAAAGAAAATCTTTTCTAAATTATTAGCCTAGGGAAAGACGAAAATTTAACATTGAGCTTCGATTTTTGGATGTAATATTTGTATATTTTTCTTTATCTCAGTAAAGCTAGTGGCTACTTTTTTGGCATACACATTTCCCCTTACCCCCACTCCAAACTTCAATTATAGTAAGCCCAGCCTACCTCTAATTATTAATATAATGACCGCGCCTTCTAAGCACCCCAAGTTTAATATTTAACCCCATATTCTCTTGATTTTATAACTAGTATGGCTTAAAATCACAAGTTTTTTTACGTAAACGTATAGATGCTTTGCAACTAATTTCTTATTCCAAGGGTTGTAAAACTATTTCCTAGGGAGGTCTGAAAACTAAACTTTCATCGTTAATTTTTGGATGTACTAGATACAAAATAAAAGTAGTTTGAGTTTCCTAAATACACTCCGTATCACATTACAGAAGTTTCTTTTTACGTAAACCTATACATACTTTACAACTAATTTCTCATTATGGGGGTTGTAAAACTATTTCCTAGAGAGGTCCGAAAATAAAACTTCTGTCGTTAATTCGATGATATACTAGGTTCAAAATAAGAGTAATTTGAGTTTCCTAAATACGTCGTTATCAAATTACAGAAATTTCTTTTTACGGAAACGTATGCATGCTTTACAACTAATTTCTCAGTCCGGGACTTGTAAAACTATTTCCTAGAGAGGTCCGAAAATAAAACCTATGTCGTTAATTAAATTGTGTATCAGCTGCAAAATAAGTATAATTTGGGTTTCCTAGATATGGTCGATATCAAATTACAGAAGTTTCTTCTTAGATAAACTTATTTCTCATTCAGAGGGTTGTAAAATTACTTCCTAGGGAGGTCCCTGGCAACCGACTCGAAAAAAATTTATTTTATAAAATCGCATTCGGTTACTCTACGGTTGTACCTGTTTGCCTCGAATTTGTTTTCGATTGTACATTAAGGGGTTGAAAGCTTTCAGATGTTGAAAAATCGATAGTATTCCAGGTCAAGATATTGCGATTATCCAAACGGCATTCTATTGTTTGTACAGGTTTGTGCTACTTTTCATTTCATTTGAATTCCTAAGGGTGCGCATGTACCGACTTTTAAACTCGGGGATAACCGTAACTTTGCATTTTTAAATACTTTCAAAATTTGAAAGCAGGTGCTGTTTCCTATTCGTTTGTAGAGGTTTTTGCCGGTTTTTATTTCATTTGTACCCCAACAGTGCGTTTGTACTGATTTATGAAAATTGGGGATAACTGTAACTTTACTATTTTTAGAGATAACAGAAATTTAAAAGCAGGACTTGTTTCCTATTTACTTGTAGATGTTAGTATCGGTTTGGTTTCATTTATAACTCTAATTCTGCATTCGCACTAATTTTAGAAAATTGAGGGTAACTGTACACTTAGCATTTTTAAATATATTCGAAAACTGAAAGCGGGGCCTATTTCCTATTCGCCTGTAGAGATTTTTACCGCTTTTATTTCGCTTGTACACCTAAGGGTGTGTTTGTACCGGGAAGAAAGAAACACCTCCCTCAGTCAGATTTCTAATATCTTTAAAAATAACAAAGTTAGTTAACTTCGATTTTTGAATATTGGTACAAACGTTCCCTTAGAGTTACAAACGAAATAAAAGTCGGTACAATCGGCTGGAGTTAAATATAAATCAGCACCTGCTTTTAAATTTCGAATATCTCCAAAAATGGCAAAAGTCCCTCTTACTCGCAATATTCAAGAATCAGTACAAACGTACCCTTAACGCTATAAACGAAACGAAAAGCGGTACAAACCCCCGCAGACGAATAGATCAGAGCAACCACTTTCAGTTTCCGAATATTTTTAAACATATAATTAAAAATCAGTATAAACGCACCCTTAGGAACACAAACGAAATGAAAAATGGTACAACCTGGTACAAACGATGCTGTGTCAAATGCCGTTTGTATAATAGTTATGCCTTACCTGGGATGCTACCTGTTTTTCAACCTCTGATAACTTTCAAATTTTTGAGGTACAAACGTAGGGTAATTGAATGCGATTTTTGAAAGTTAATTTCGTTTAAGTTGTGTGTCAGGTTCATATAGGTTGGCAAGCGTTTTATGGAATGCTTCCAATATAAGTTACATTGATTACCCTCATAAAGGTAGAATATTAACAGGAGAGTATTGTACATCGTTGTTAGACCAGTTGATTCAAAAAGTCAGCATCATTTAGCAAAGAAAATTATTGTTTTACTTGGGATATCCCTAGAAAATAATTCTACAACCCTATTAATATAAAATCACTTCTAAAGCATGTATACGTTTACGTAAAAGGAAACTTCTATAATTAGATACCGACAGTATTTGGGAAATTCAAATTACTCTTATTTTGTACCTAGTACACCAGGTAATTAATACTAAAAGTTTAGTTTTCGGATCTCCCTAGAAAATAATTTTACAACCCTCGGAATGAGTAATTAGTTGTAAAGCATATATGCGTTTACGTAAAAAGAAACTTCTGTGATTTTAAGCCACACTAATTATAACAACACGAGAATATAGGATGGAATATTAAATTTGGAGCGTTTAGAAGGCGCAATCGTTATATTAATAATTAGAAACAGGTAGGGCTTACCATAATTGAAGTTTGAAATAAAGTAAGGTGCTATCTCCGAATCTAAATAGAAATCACTTTTGGATATTTTGATATTACAAAGGAAAAAATATAAAATCTGTTGGGCTATGAAAGATACTTACTATCTAGCAAATTCTCTTAAATTCATTAAAACTTAAGTTGTTATGACTACATTACAGATACTATTCTCGAGAATAATAACTGTTTTTCTGTTTTGCTTTGCTTTATATTTAATTGGTACTCAATGGTTTATTGCTTTATACTTAATTGGTACTCAATGGTTTATATCCATTACTCAGATGGTGATGTATAACGCATCAATCGGAATTGCTATTTAATAAATTTAATGCTTTTGTTTTAATGTATTTTTATATAGTTACTATATTCTTTTGAGTTAAATGTCAATATTTAATGTACGAGGTATATTCGAAAATTATCTAGTTAGCTTTAATTTTCCAAAAGAACTTTGTCATTGATTATCTATGGTTACAGATATTATGTCTTTAGGTACAGTTAAGTTCTAGATGTTAAGTTAGTCAATTAGGTTGAATTATATGTTAGCTTTAATCCAGTACAAAAGCACACTCATTAACTTTTTGATAGAAAATGCGTAATTTAAAGACCTGCATATGTTGGATCGTATGTTTGAGGACATTGCTTATTATAATTTTGTATTAGCCTTAATCAGGCGAAAAGGTTAATTCAGTAACCTTTTGATTGATGTATGTATTCCTACGAGGATGAAATGTACTGTTATATTTATTTGTTATTTTTATCGATATTATGCTATTGTTTAGATAATACTTTGTTTTCAGAATAAACATCGTTATTAATTTGAGGAAACGTATTTTTTTCTGTTCTTTTTAAGCGGAACAGGTTTCGCTTGACCGACCCGCCGAGTACTCTGAGTTATTATTCTAACGAAGTACACTTTGTCGTTCAAGTGTTCTGTTCAGTATCGTGGAAAGGCTGACGTTATACTTTATTCTACTTTATTCGGGTTCTTCAAAGCCTTCGGTGACAAGTTGATATATTATAACGACGATACATACACGACTCCCCCTCTTACTCTACCGCGTGCTTCTGTGCTAGAAATCATGGCAAGTTGCTAAGTATCAGAACCACATATCGACTTGTAGATGTTTCTTTATAAACAAGTAATAACGTTCTATGTTTAGTGATCAATGCAATGTGTAAGTTTGTCTTGAATGACTGATTAGTATTTGTTTGTTTGTTGACGCTTTAATACGCTGTAATTAAGAAAATTTTTGAACCGAGCAATAATTGCTATTAAGAGTCAAATTGATTGCCAGATTTAATCAAAATAACATTAAAATGTAAATTATTATCAGTAAGTTAGTCACTAGCAAGTTACTTATTACACTGAAGTCGTGCACCAGGACAATTAAACAATTGCAGCGCATACGTGATAGTACTAAGTGCTCCTGCTGTGCCTGTGGACACTTAAGTAATTTATTATAATATAGAATTTTATCAATATCATAAGGGCTTAACACCAATAAATGTATGTGAAGAAGTATATGATCTTTAAAGATGCTATAAGAGCTAATACACTGCAACCGGATTATCGGAATATACCAACAGTTTATACTTCAAATTGCCGTCAAACTCTATCGTGTAACTTGTTTTTTGACATTTGGTAAGCCAAGAAATCAAAATACGAGTGAAGGTTAAACATGTTTATTTGCAGCTATTAGATACCTAAGTAAACAACTTTCTGACGTAGTCGTCTTGGCAGTTGATGTATTTGTTTTACCTGTGCACCAGCTTTGCTACACTTTCTTCATAGAATGCTACCGCATTTGTTGCGACTATATCCTGTAGGTCCTCATTTGCTTGATAGCGCTCTCCTCCCGACAATTTCCTCATCTCAGGGATGAGATAGAAGTCACTAGGAACGAAGACAAGACTATAGAGTGGATGATGAAACACCTCCTAGTTGGAACTTTCAAAAAGTTATCTTGTCGATGCAGAAGCAAGACAATTTCTACAAAGAGCTTACCCCTCCGTTGTTTTGTGTTACCCGCTCCCTCCTGCAGATTTTACATTGACTCGCAATACCCATCCGCATCTATTGTCGTTCCCAGCTCTAAGAACTCTACTAGAGAAACATCTGTTTGGTCTTAAAAACTGTAGCTATAATGTTCTTGTTGCTAAAAGTATGTTTGAAATGTCTTGGTTTGTTTGGGGAGTGACTATGAATTTATTTTTGAGACAGGTGATTTATCTCAGGATTTTCAAATTTAACGCATCTAATTTTGTGTCACGATGTTTTCAAAGGTTTTCTCCACCTTCCTCATACAGTTTCAAAAATATTAAGGTTGAACACATTCGGTAAACCCTGCGATTTTCAGTTAGCATTTCTATTACCCAATCTAGGTAAGTTAGCTGTCATGGTTTTATCAAGAGTCGAACTTGAAATTTCAGAGAACTCCACAGAGAGTTCAATTATTGTACACCTCCGCCTTTCACGTACCGATGTATCAACACACTGCACTAATCCTTTTTCTATCACAGACTTCTTCCTTTGACAACCTTCATAATGAGTGTTTGTTAGTCTTTCTCGAACTTCTTGTACTACGTACGTATTACACCATGTGTTATTAAAATAAACTTGTTGAATAATCTTGATCTCTTGTTCGATCAACTTCGCCATTAAGAAAAATCCTGCAGTAGCTTCAGACACTTAAAATCTATACTTAATATGAACGCGTCTTTAATTAGAACAAAATTTGGCAAATAAGAACCTTCTAAATCGCTTATTATGATTATTAAGTCAAAATTGCGAAAATAAACATCGTAATCTGTATTGAAGACATCAGCCTTTATACACGTTTGACGCCACAAAAATTCGGTCTTTTGAGGTATTTTAGATTGAAGGTTACAAATAAAACGTTAAAATTTCAGAGAACATGATTTCAGATCAATTATAGTACATTAAAAGCTTTAACCGTGTTGAATATAGTCTAAATTCACGTGCTTTTGAGCTTGACAGTTAAACATTTAAGCTAAAATTTATTAATTTATTTTATACGTTGATATATCTATAAAGTATTAACGGGCAAGAGATTAGACGATAGGAATGACCGAAAATACTGTCTCAACTCGAATCTTATAGGATAATTCCCTGTCAGCACAAGGAATTTTCGTAGCCTCAATCATAGTTGACCGCTACGAGATCGATCTCACATCTCGAGCGCTAACTGTATTGTTAACTATTATACCACCTTATCTTGGTATACTGCAAATATTTTTAGAAACACGCTTTTTACAGGAAGAACAAACAAAAAGTTATTCCTGCTCTAAAAAGATAAACTGATAAAAATGCAGTTTCGCCAAATACTTATAAATATATGTATGCGATCTAAAACGAGTATTCGACAAGACCAAGGATTTAATTTATTATTCCATGATTATTATAAGGTATACGATTAATGAAGTAACTAATTAATTATATGAGTATATTTAACCTTCGAGTGGGCGCGTTGTCGTAAATTTTACGACAAATCTAGTAATTTGGCTTTTAAAATTTTCCACTTCTACAAGTGGGGCTATGATTCATTTCTATTATTCCTAGTGTATATTTCAACGTGTACTTACTGGTATACTACTGGCTTGTTTAGTTTATAGATTTAGTTTATTTGAAAATTTTAGTGTGAGAAGACGTCTAACGTAAAGTTTAAGGCACGCGCTTATTAATGTAAATATTGCAACATTTTCAGACTGTACATAATTGTTTTACTTGCTATAAATAATAATAAATTAATCTAGTATTATTTTATATTATTTTAGATTTTACAATGTC
>JAHWXV010423911.1:0-10992 GCA_024586415.1 Phrixothrix hirtus
ATATATATATATATATATATATATATATATATATATATATATATATATATATATATATATATAAAACACTGAAAATGATGGGCTGCATTACAGTGGAAGAAGAGTAGAGTGCGTCCACTTTTCGTTTCGTGATTACAATTTCTAAACACATAAAAGAATGTTATTAAATTCTAAGTTGCAGAAAGGTAATGAAAGTCTATTTTGGTTTGCGTACCCCTAAATTTTGTATGAAAATATAAGGAATGGATTCATTTGAAGAGGATGGTCAAAACAGTGTCCAATTCGACAGATTCAATAGCAAAGGCAATAAATGCGTACACTAACTAGCCAAGTCGCGTCTGATATACACCTACGTATCTAGGTAAACAAGTCGAATTAACAACTAATAATTTCAGTAAATTTATAACCGCTTCATCTTCGACTTTTATATCACAGAGCTCCGTTTATCTTTGTATCACCTAATTTCCGCCGCTTTATGGTTACCGCATGGTACGCAGATTTGGTTGCGGGATGAATTAATTTAGTAATCCTTGAAAACCCGTTGCTACCTCGACTGCTGGGAAAATGAACTACCCTTATACAATTTTAATATAACCAAGTTGACAAGACAAGACATTACTATAAATTAGACTCTTGTATTTCAATATCATAATCAGTAACTTGGGATATGTAGTCAATTAACCATACGTTTTGTGCTGTTCGATGCTGAGCCACATTTATTAATATGATCTGTTTAATACCGTTTTGGGTATTTGTTCTTGTGATTATCGTTGTGTGTACATTATACAAGTGTTAATTGTATGAACTGTTCTATTGAATATGTAATGAACCCTTATGTCACATAATTACAAAAACAGTATAGATATCTCAAATACTTTTGGTACTAGCTTATTTAACTCTTGCTACAGCGTGCCCTTGATTTCACCCCAAAGAGTATTTATCACCCATTTACAGGTTAGTATTGGTTTCGACCATAACTATTATTAACTATATATTAAATTTTGAGTCTGTTAAAGGAATAAAATATTGATTTAAACTGTTATTCTTTTTGATGCTAAAATATTTTAAAATTTGAAAAATTTCTCAAATTACCTTCCCCCCTCAATTATGTTGTAATCAATTTTTAATAAAGAAAGTCCATTACAAAATTAAAAGATAA
The DNA here is from genome assembly GCA_024586415.1 of Phrixothrix hirtus. Classification (NCBI taxonomy): domain Eukaryota; kingdom Metazoa; phylum Arthropoda; class Insecta; order Coleoptera; family Phengodidae; genus Phrixothrix; species Phrixothrix hirtus. The sequence continues at coordinate 1,160 of JAHWXV010423911.1, forward strand.
ATCGATCTACTGTATAAAAACCATCTACATCTTTATTAAACCCATGTTGAAAAAGTTTATGTATTTAAACTAACACAAAAACCTAAATAAAAAACTTCTTTCGAATTTCCCGTGAAATTCATTTTCTGACATAATACAGTTTGTCTCTGGGTATGGAAACACATTTTATAGTTTTTAAATTATTAAGTCATTATGTTATATTTTTGATAATGAAATTCTAATAGCCTTTTATGATTTTGATTTATTGCATTAGGATATATTATAATTTTTCTGTATTTTAAACAAATTCGTATCCAATAATATGTAAAAGCGACAAAGGTTATTTGAAATTTTGCTTGCGTAGTGGATAAATTAAGATACATCTGGCTTAAGTATGTGCGAAAAACTTACCGTAATTACGAAGATTATTTTTTGTTATACTTATTTTAATTCATCTATTTAGTTTTCTATACAACTTGAGGAATTTTTTACTGGTACCAAACAGAGCTTTCAATTTTCAAGTGATTCTTTAATTTAGCTTCTTCAGTTCATACACAAAAAAGTTTATTGTAATTACTACTTCTGGTGATTACCTTGCCCTAATTTGTTCAACTTACATTATCACTTTTGTTTATATTTTAACATTATTATAATATTAATTATTGTCTATTTATCATAAATTACATTTAACACTTTTTCAAACGTTATGCACAAATTCTGTATTGCTAATATTCAAATTATTGTTCATTAAACTATAATTGCTGCAAATCTAGGTTAACAAAATTTTTTATTTTAATTGTATTACTTGAAGATTAACTTCTACCTACAGGTACGGGGCAGTAGCGGCTCGTGGTTATAATAATTAATGAAGAGCTAGAAGAGTAATGTGAAAAACTATGTATCCTGAAAATTACTTAATGATTTGCCAATTTTTTGTACATTAAACACAAATTTTCTTATCTGTAAATATTGAAAAATAATTTATATAAGAGAAAAATTATAAGAAGAGGCACTTCTCCTGCTTGAACTGAAAAGCAGCCACTGGTACGGGGCAATTTTGTCAAGTCTCCAACGAACTTAAGATTTATTATTTTATTTACTTGCATAAAGCGTTAACTACCCCAAAATGTCTTTCTTATACCTCTGCTTGCAGAGATTGAGACTTATTTGATATGTGATCTAATGCTCCCTCTTTACTCGGTGCACATGGTGCCATTGATCTCTTGATCTAAACATATAAAAACAATGTATTTATTAATTATTTGACTAATGGCAGTTACACGTGCAATTGATCTTATATTAAAAACATCTATATTTCAAATGTTATCTACAATACTTTGTTTTTAAACTAACATAAGTGGGGCGTTTTAAATTTATTGCGCGCAATATAATAAGTTTGATTGGCTCATATATGACCGTTTTTACACAATACAGAAATCTCTCACTTCATAAGCTGTCATTTTATAACCGTAAGTTATAGTAAGATTAAGAGTTGTTATTGTAAATTTTTGGTTTTAAATATCATTTTGTTGTTTTTTCGACTAAATAAATCAATTCTTATAACAACTGCGCATAGCGTCTGTTCTTATTTTTGTTAACACATTCGAAATATGAAAGTAACACCAAGAAAAAACGTATTCGCTTGGATTTGGGTCATTTAGGTGTGGTTGAAAAGCAATACATAATTAATATGTACAAGGAAATATTACAAGAGTCATCGAATATGAAGGTTACTACTATTGTAATGAAAATTTGTGATACGGGAAGTAAGATATTTAACTTAACCTATTTACTTTATTAAAATGAAAATATATTTGTAGGAGTTGCAAAATCTACTGTTTATCGTACAATACAAAAATATAAAGAAACTATAACTGTTACTACATCTAAGCATTCTGAAAGTCGGTCTTCTTTAATTGCCAAGTATGATGAAACTTTGAAGAATTCTGTGCGACAAATTGTGCATAGCTTTTTTTTTATAAAAATGGAATGGTTACTCCAAATATTAAATGAAATATACAACCGTCCAGATTTACAACAGATTTATCGATTGTTGTTATATAAATTAATCAAGAAAATTAATTTCAAGTAAGATTTATAGGAAAATATAGGTTAATTGTATTAAGATTGACACACTCATGTTTCATTTTAGGTATTTAAAACGTGATCGAAAAAGTATCTTAATAGAAAGTAATGATATAAGTAAATGGCGACGTAGATATTTGAAGACGATTAACAGTATTGGAAGGAAGGGCCGAACATTCATTGCCTTGATGAAACGGGCCAATGAAGGTTATACCAAAGAAAAAGCGTGGACCGATGGCAATATTGAAAATTGAAGATAAGCATTCACCAAAGGCATACCTACTGGCTTAAAAAAACTCCTTCTGGAAAAGAAAAACGTTTGATTGTTTTACATGTTGGTTCCAAGTCTGGTTTCGTCGATGAACCATTATTACTTTTTGAAGACATAAAAAGTGCAGATTATCATAACGAGATGGACTATAGGGTATTCGAAAATAGGTTTGCTACACTATTAAAGGAAGTGCCTGAAAATTTGTAATTGTAATGGATAATGCATCGTATTACAGTCGTAAACTGGAAAAAGTTGCAACGACATGCTCACTGAAATGAAAAAATATAAATTTTGACGCAGATATGAACCGGTCGGAGCTTTTACATTTAATCAGCTTACATAAAGGGAAATACAATTTGTATATAGTAGATGGCATTGAAAAGAATGACAATAAAATTGTGTTGAGGTTACCCGCCTATCACTGCAAAATCAACCATAACGAGTTGATATTGGCAAAAATAAAAATTAATTAGAATCTAAAAACTTTATTTTTAAACTAAAAGATGTGAAACAACTCCTTTTGCAAGCAGTTCAAAATGTTAGCTTTGTTGACTGGCAAAAGTGCATTGAACATGTTATTAAGGAAGAATACAAAATGTGTAAATTAAATGGAATAATAGATTATACGATAGAATCTTTCATTATTTGTCTTGGTGCCGGTAATGATAACAATTCATATGATTCTTCAGAGAAAGTTGATATTTAAATATGTATATTTGTATACAAAATTTAGCAAATTTAGGTTAAGAACATTATTAAATTTGTAGTAAATACATGCACCTTTAAATTTTTATATATTTTTCTGACTTCTGATCATATACCTATAGCATAGAAATAAAAACTAAAGTAACTGGAATGGCAAGTACTTTAACTGTTGTATTGCAGACGTTGAAGCCGACAAGGATAGAGAACTCTAGGTATAATTATTCCACTTGTACTCATTGAATTAGATGGGAATAAAGTGAGTTAAAAATGTATTAATACGTTTTTATCAATATTAGGGTGAATGTTTTTATTTATTATCAAATTAATTGAGAGTAATTAATGATCGGTACACAACTGTGTTGATAGAATTTATAGCAACTACTTGTATTTTATATACTAATTTAATTAGTACTTGTTTGTAGTGTATGGTTATATCTATATACTAAAATAATATGCTTATTGTTATATATAAATGATTATTTATACCTAATAAATTCAAGTAAAAATGTTTCGTAATTAAATGGCTATAATGAGAGTTACGTAGGTAGGAGTGAGTAAGGATTACCTCTGAAAAATTTGGCTTCACATGACTATTTAATAGACGCCTTTCCAGTTACTTAAGTTTTTATTTCTACGACCTATAGTTATGTTCTGTAATATGGTAAATATTTATTCGCGCGATTTTTATTTTCATATGTTTATACGAGTATTATAAAATTAAATACCTAAAAATATTAATGTTTGTAAATTTATTAATAATAAAAAGCATAAGTGTTTTATAAATATAACAAACAATTTTGGGTATAAAGATTTTTGTGGTTAACTATCCTTTATTAATTTAGCATTAACTTGCTTTAACATATACATTTACTTGTTTTAAATGATGAAATTTAATTTTGTTACCTGCAATTTTAAACATTCGTTTCTATTCCCTTACCTTACAGTTTAACTTAAGTATATGTTTAAATGTAGATGGCCTATCTAGTTCTATCAGAATAAACAAGATTTGAACAGAAGGATAGTAAGAAATGCTTGATAATTAATAAAGCAATAAAATCGCTTATCAATAAGTCCAAATTATTTCTATTTTATGTAACTTTGACGAAATGTTTTGTATTATAGACTATTTCTGTATAAAATTATTGTGCCACACCACACAGAAGGAAAACTTTATGGAGGTTATCTTTACACTTTTACAAGTTCTTAACACAAATTGTTTTCAAATTCGTGAAATACATATTGTACACTGATGCAATATTATATTATAACTAATGTTTTAATTTCATATCAACAACTATTGTGGAAAACTGTTTTCATTTTTATTTAATATTTCATTTTAATTAGTGAATTTTGTTACACAAGTTCAAATACAATGATGTTGTGAGTGGCCATTTCTCTCTGTGCACTTGTGTTTCTAAACCCAACATATTTTGGTCTAAAAGATGGGTTTAACTTTTTTATGCCATTTTTTCTGACGGATCCGAATCCGAAAGGCGCGTTCGTCGTATTTAATGGCTTCTGTGTCAAATTTGCGTTTTTTCAAAAATTGTAAGTTGACTGCTTTGCAACATAATTTTCAGTTTAACGTGCTGTGACTTTTGGAATTTTCAAGCTATTTAAGAAATTTTTTTATAAATTGTACATTTTATACCGAGGGCAAGGGTTGAATTCATTTATTATTAAAAGCACTAACTAATTATTGATATACGAAACACTAATAATAGCTGCTTCAATAATTTCATTTCATATTGAAATTTTCGAGATTCGAGGAAGTTTTTTACTAGTGGCATAATTATAATCGCGTTTACGCGGTTAGAATCGCAAAATACGGTACTTATTCTTTTATTTGAGGATTTTTATTTAAATATGTAAATTTTTCGTAATGGCGGGAGTAGATATGCAATGGGCACTCCAGCGCAAAAACATGTGTATTTCCTTATGAAGGTCTATTTAACGGGATTTGCACTTTTCAAGGTCATTTATATATGTAATTTGTATCTTTTGAAAGTCAGTCATGGTATTTAAAAACAAAATAATTTCAGTTTACATAATTTATTGTATAATGAATCGCGTCTTTGATACGAAATTTGATTAAAATAATTAGTCGCTATTTAATTTAAATAATCAAACATTTTTTCATTTATATAGTTTAATTTTATTAAGGAATATTGTTGATAATTATATTTTTGTGATTCAAATTAATAGGCGAATATTTATTTAAAATTGTTTATTAAATAATTAATCGGACATTTCGCGCTCCCTAATTTTTCGATTATAATTTTTTATTTATGCAATTAGACAGTCAAATTAATTTAAATATTTACTTCATTTTATTTCCACCACTTTTATTCATTAATTATGAATATCCTGAAGGGATATTTTTGATAATTATATTTTATACAATACACATTTATATGTATATTTGATTAAATGCCCCATTAAATGTGCGGACGCTATTGATTAATCCATTTATTATCCCGCGATATTTATCGGTCTTTTATTATTCTTATAAAAATCAATTAAACGCAAAGATTAATTATTCATTCAATTTATTGCATGAGATATATTTTAAAAATAATTTTATGATTCATTTCGCATTTAGACGAAAGCTTCCGAGACTTAGACGACATATCTTAACAGGCAAAATTATACTCCCGTCATGTTTATATTATAATTAATTTTCTATGCAATTTCAAACGATATAAATTTTGTTTTAAATATTGTGCATTATATTATCTCATAAGTTGCTAAACCCTTCGATAACAAAGCGGCATTGTTATGTTAAATTAAGTACACATTTTTTTCTTACCTGCTTCTTACATTATATCATTCAAATCATTTTAGGGTTTTAGATCAATTTTCATGTTTTATACTGAATGTTTTTAAACAGCTGAAATTAATTGCAGTTATCCCGACACATTAATGTTATTTAAACTATCTACTCCTTCTATTTAACATTTTGTTAAAACAGATTAAAAATTATATCCATATTTAAATAATTTCACAATGTAACCTCTTCGCAACTATTATTAATAGTAAATTAAATAAATCTCTTTAGACCTTAGAAGTTTATTAAATATGAGTAACTTCCTGATTGAAAAAGTATGCAGTTTATTTTAAAATAAAATGAATTACGATAGTTTCATAAATATGGTTGCTGATGAAATTAGCATTCAAAAAGTCGACATGTTAGTGAAAGTAAACTCAAGATTTTATATGATGTGTTATGGAGCAACTTTAAATCAGATTTATTGATTGGCGAATTAATGCTTAAATTTAAAGATTTAAAGAACAACCCGCATTAACTACGACCGAACCATGATGCCTTATCATTCGAAAACATAGTGTATTTGTACTTATCCAATGTATATTATTTATATAAGTATACGATATAATAACTGGATCTCCTGAAGTAACCAATTCAGATATATTTAGAACTAACATTTAAATTACCCAACTTCTTACATATTATACATTAACCTATTTATGCTTTAAGTTTACTAGATTTACATGAACCTTTATCTTAGAAAGATGATGCACACATACTGTATCTCTATCCACCACCCCCACCTCCCTAGCCATATCCTTTTAATTTATTATCATGGAGTGGGGTACATATTGACATTACGAACATAACTGCTAGCTACTAGCTTACGCTCGATAAATTTAGTGCTGAAAATTCTCATACAGTTTTAGTAAAATTAATATGAGATTAAGAGACAGAATGACTGATAGAAATTCTTACGAGTTATTTAACACGAATTATTATAAAGAAGTGACATTAGTAAATAAAAATGCCTGGGACGATTCCTTATTTGTAAACTTTAGTGTAAATAAAATAGAAGGCAAGAATAATAATATGAGAGATATAACTATTACAACTGATAAGAGGAACGAAGAGGTGAATATTCAATATGCTAGTACTGCCGTCGCTACTACTAGAGCTGACGATTATCATTCCTTTTATGATCAAATAAACAAGCAGTTATTATACGCGCAAAAAAGGGCGTTAATTGATCAGCTATTAAATTGTATTAGACATCGATTTCATGATTACGAATGTAATAATATTCAACGCAAATATATAGAAATAGGATCATGCATTAGTTATGTTTTAAATTCCATAATTTGATTAGGCTACATAAATTATGATGTTAAACACTCACAACAACAAGACACAATTTTACTAACCAAGAATGATTGGTATTCCATGTAAGCAACTGAAAAATCAATTAAAGCTAAAATAAACTAAACTGAAATACGCATAAGAGAATGCTCTCCAGATTGTATGTTCACTATAATGATATCCGAATCTATAATGTTCATTGTAAGTGCTGCAGCCATCGTTAAAGAAGAAAGGATAGAAGACAGTAGCATAATTACCATTACTTTTACTAAAAGCGAAATTAATGAGTTATTTTCTCTAAATAATGTATCAGCTATGAACTTAAAATGTTAAGTAAATTGGAAATGCTATCCTACATAAGAAGCATTATAAGCTCATTTATAGCTTTAAATCGATCTGCGGTTACGCAAACTTTCTCGTTGTTGAAATTGCATCCTAAATGTTGTAGTGAAGCAACTGCTGCTATAATCAAAAATAATAAAAATTTGGAAACTGAATTTGTATCATATATACATAATGTAGTAGTTTATAGAAGAGTAATTCAGCATAATGCGTTACTTGTAAATATGTTAAGTTTGTATGAGAACTATCTTATAGATTAATTTAGAGATAACTTAAATATCGAATATTTTTAAGAGCATAGTTCTTGCTTTGTACGTAGGTAAGTACGTTTAGTAGTGTAAGATAAAATCTCGATTTGTTAAAAATACAACTAAAATGTGTATTCTACTTATGTATGCATATATATTAGCATAGATGAATAATAAACCCTTAGACTTTTCAATTGATATTATTGCATCATAATTGTAAATATATTCAACGAACATGGCGTTATTAAGTAAAAATAGATTCATTAGAGTGAAATATTCACCGAATGCTTTTTCACAACTAGAGAGAAGAAAGTACGACTTTTAGTGTTCTTAAGCTCAATTAGAAAAAGACAAAGAGAAGCAACGATCTTGTAAATGATCTATTTAATGCCATCTATTGAATTACATTTACCTGCATATAATTTCTAAGATCCAGATATTAAATTAGAGAAATGTCTTAATCGTCAAGATAAATGAGCGAATGAGTCAGACGAGGCACGCAGATTGCATAACATGATGTATAGGGATAAAAATAACTTGATTTAATTGCCGTCAGATGGATAAAATATTACAACAAAAGGTATCATGAGCAAGGATTATCTACCATTTTGCTAGGTCATTTTATTTCAATAATTTTATTCCAGCTACTTTATTTCAATCATTTATACGGTAACCTCATCACCCATACGAATGGCATTTATAAACCATTAGGATTTCATCATCTCACTTTAATCATTTATTCAAACCACCCCCCAAAGGAGGTTTATCTACGATAACCGTCTCTGGCAAATTTTCATTTTTCCATTAATATTATATAAAGTTAAATTTCACGGAAATAAACATATATGGTTTGCGATAATCTTCAATTTTTATTTCATTAATAGTATAAAGTTAAACCTTTTAGAGATATACGTAAGTATATACATATAATTTTAAATAAAACTATCTATTAGAATATTATCAAATTTGAATTAGAATCTTATTTAGTTAATATGTTACATGAAAGCATCAGACTCCGGCATCACAATATATCCAGTTTTAGCCAACTCATTAATAATTGCAACAATCTCATTATTAACTTCCGCGTTTCCGGCTTTCTTTTGAGCACATACTACTCGTAAATCCGCAATTAACTGGTGAACATCGTTCCAATATTTATATTTAGTGTTTCGATTATTAACCTACTTGAAAAGCTTATCGGGCTCCTTCTTTTTTACTTTTCCTAGCATTTATTGAATTCATAGATAAACGATCACCATATGCTCCATGGCTTGTTTGCAAACCATCAATGACATGATCGCTTAAATTTGCACCGTCGCTACCGTCTTCACTTATCGATCGAGATGGAGATGTTGCGGTTTGTATCAGCTGCGGTGATAGATTCATGTAATTTTTAATTTCAGTAATGTCCTTATTATTTAGGGAATTATAGGATTTTCGCTTAGATGGCAGAGCAAGTCTTCATTTAAGGTACGATAATGGAATATATGAATCTTCAGGTCTATACCGAGAAACACCATCTAGAAAGGGCAATTTTTGATGCCTTTTATGCTTTGAATTTTTCGAAATAGCTGAAACATTTCCTAATTCATTCTTTTTTAAAGATCTATGATAACCACCTCTAGCGAATTTCCATTTTTTCTTGCAGTCTGCAACTACAAATAGAAATAAATAGTATACTTCTTCAAATTTGAACATCGGCAGATTCATTATATATTCCCACCAACAAGCTAAAGATATACATACTACTTCAAATTTTAAGTTAAAGTTGAACGTGAAAAGGCACTTTTGATATAACTCATTCAAATGCATAGAATAGAACTTATAAATGAACTAGAAAGATGCGATAAAACGTTAATGCGGTGCAGAGTGATATCACGAGAAACAGTCATTAATTATGAAACGGAGACATTATTTCATCCCCGTTTGGCATCTAACAAATCTCATGACATGTAATAATCGGCAATTGATTGATACAATAAATAATATTATGATTTATCTAATATTTATCACATAATACTTTAGGAAAGCGAGATAGCCAAACAAGTAAATAAGTTAACATGATCACCATTAAAAT